>JAADVV010000026.1:0-38371 GCA_023335905.1 Pythium pyrilobum | reverse complement strand
TGTGGCTCTATGCCGGTAGAGATGGGATAGAGCCACAACGTGAAGGCCAACTGGGTGAGCAAAGTTATCGCCTCCCAACGCGTTGGTTCCAAGAGGCCAAGCCCACCCCCAATTACCACACCACACCTCGCAAGCTATCGTTCTACAAAAACTATCGCTCAACTCTCAACCCCCCAAGAAGTATGCGATTCACCGGCGTCGTGGTAACGTCTACGCTCGCTGTCTCGATGGTCTCGGCGACCGAGTGCCAGCTCACGACGACAAGTACCATCCTGAAGAAGATCGAGCAGCAGCCGTCCGTGTCACAGTGCAGCACTACCTCCGGCTTCAGTCTGAATCCACCGCCCAGCATGCCCAATACCGCCCAACTCGACAAGATCTGTGCCTCCAGTGCGTGCCTGTCAGCCACCGCGTTTCTCAACACGATGGACTTACCGTCGTGCACCATCAGCATGATGAACGGGATCAACCTGCGCGAGATCGCTGACGCGATCCGGGAATATTGCAGCAAGCCCAGGGGAATGCAGCTCCTCGCCTCGCGCTCAGCCTCTTCGTCGTCTACAGGCACGAGTGGTCCTTCGACGACATCGCCCGTAAAAGCGGGCAGGGCACATCTTCGTAAGAACTGCCATTGAGCCAATCAGTTCAGTCCCACTGCCAACTTGTTCAATGTAAAATTCCACTACCGTTTGTAACTGACAGAATTTCTAACTGGTCGAACGCGTTTCTATCTGCAAGTTGGCTCAGTCGGTCTGAACTTCTTGGCTGCCCTCCCTACGAGAAGCCAGACCAGCGCTTGGGAGACAGAAGTGGAGCACGACGCTGTGGTGGGTCACAACGCCACCACTGGTGGCCCATTTCTCCTGTACCGGAACACGGCCTCACCACCTTCGCTACTGTACAGCGAGCGTATTATGGTACACTGTACAGAGCTTGCCGAAGGCGGTGCTGCTGCTGGACTGGCTCGGCTGGCTCTCCCACTGGGAGTCCCAGTGGGGGACGGAATACTGGTACACTGAATGGCTGCCAGCCGGTGGAAGTCCCACCAGCTGGCAGCCGTTCGGCCTCCATTTCCATCTCAGTTCAGTCGACCCGTTCCGTGACACCATGCCTTTACCCTGGCGCTTGCCTTCTCTCCATCATGGGTCATGACGTGTAGGGGCCTGGCTCGCGCCCATGCGGTCTCGACTGGATGGCACCCACGGATCTAGGACAGGCGTCGGAACCGGAGGTCGTCCAGGAGGCACGGCACTCTGGAAAATTTTCCACTCGAGACAGAAGCTCTACACGACACTACTAACCCACTCATGAAGGCCTGGACACTCGTGTGCTCGGTGGCCACGCTCGCGCTGTCGACGGTCAACGCGGGCAACGCGGCTCCGCAGGAGTGCGACCTCATCAAGATCTTCAGCATCGTCAAGCCCCTTGAATCGAACGACGACGTGAAGAAGTGTATCGCCGCCACGGGCTACGAGCTGCTGCCGCCGGCGAATGCGCCGACCAAGGACCAGGTCGCCAAGCTTTGCGACAACACCAACTGCAAGACGGTCTTCGCGACGCTCCAGAAGATGGACATCCCGGATTGCACAATCAGCCTTCTCGGCGGACTCAACATGAAGAAGGTCATCAACGACGCCTTCGGCCAATGCAGCAGCAGCAGCACCGGCTCCTCGAACCCCGCCGTGACCACGGCAGCTCCTTCACCGTCGGTGACTCCATCCGTGGTTCCGACAAACACCCCCGCAGGATCGGCAACCCCCGTCCCTGCTACCTCGGCTATCCCCGCCCCTGCTGCCTCGGCCACCCCTGCTCCTGCTCCGGCGGCGACCACGCCAGCTCCTGTGTCAAATGGAAACGCGAAGCTGCCAACGGCCCCGACTCCTGCCCCGGCCCCTGTCTCGGCTCCTGCACCGAACCCCACGAGCTCGAACAACAAGGGCAAGTCGACGGGCAAGATCAAGCTATGCGATGCCTAGACTGTCCGTCGTGTAGACGAGAAGCTAACCACGAGCTCAGTGTCGGGCTGAGCATGTATGTGCGTGACGACGGTGCTGGAGTGCACCATCGATAATTTAAAGGCCAATTTTGTGAGCGTTACCATACTCGAACCATGCCCACACGCCCCATCGCCCAGTGACGCTGAGGGCGACGCAGAGCGAGTCGGCATTTAAAGCGAGGGGCTCCACAGCTTCCGCGAAGCATCTTCGGGCGAACCTAGGACGGGCCACTAATAAAATCGATACAGTGGGGGCTCTTCTCGCTTTTGAGCTCTCTCTTCACATTCTGTCCAACGAGCCAACACCCAGGTCGCGAGTCGGCACTGAGACATCCACGTCTTTGCCCTGGGGTCCTTGGTGGCGGACTGAGGCGGAGACGCGGTGGGCGTGGTGCTGCAATACCTCAAACGGGCGGAGGTCGACCCCAATGAGTGGCAAGGGTCCGCTGGCGGGAGACTGCGGCAGCCCTGGGGCCACGGAGACCCGAGGGCCCCAGCGACTGGCATCTCCGGTCTGGAGTCCGGATAACAGTCTAGTCGTGCAGTCGTCGTCACCCGACGAGACGGACGAACTTTCCACGGGCGTCACCGGCCACGAGTCGATTGAGGATCCGTCGGCGGGTAGCTGTGCGCTCCAGGAGCTTCAAGATGAAATCGAGGGTCTCGAGGACATCATCGACCAACTGGACGGCGAGAAGCATGCCCTGCGGATGCGACTCAACGAGGTGGAGAACGTCAACAGGTTCAACGTCGGAGACTGCAAGAAGTGGTTCGCGAGCAACTTTGATTTCGATCGGAAGGACACGCCGGACCTGTTAGCGGGCATCGTCGAGAGCTATCTCATGCAGAACGACTGCATTGACCCACTGCCGCACCAGCTCATCATCAAGAACTCGTCTCGAGCTCAATCGCGCCGGGAGAGGATCGCTCTCAGTCGGTTCAACTTGTATCGGCGAAAGGACAAAGAAAGCGTGCAGGAAACGGCGGTGGTCAAGCCCAAAACTGCCCTCCAGTGGTCGCTGCCCCAGGCTGACGCCAAACCGAACGGTACGAACACGTGCTCTGATGCTCTTGTTGAAGGCACCCAATTTCACGCTGTTTTCTCCGATTCAGATGTCGGTGCGTACGGACAGTTCCTGTATATGTCCCCAGATGCCATCGAGAGCTTGTACGCCACAAAGCCGTGGCTGTTTCTCTTCGACAAGTGGCCCAAGCTCCAACCGATTGGCAAGTCGTCGAGTTTCGAGCACCTCGCTCAGTTGCAGGATGACTTTGTGAAGAAGAATGTGATTGCGATTTGGGAGCGAAACCATTGGTTCCCGATCAAGCAAGCAAACGGAAAGACCGCGCTTGAGATCAAGCTGCTCGGTCGCCACCATAATCGACGGAAACGGCGGCAGGCTGTGCTGAAGGAGAGGCTGGAGGGCATGTCGGCCGAGCTCAAGTCGCAATGCGAGAGGGGTCTCCTGAACCAGAGTATTTTCGGTCGTCGATGGGTCGACACGATCCTCAAGCGACCCAATCTGTGGATCCCACGCGAGGACGAGTCGCTGCTGGACCAGCTCCGCGTGCTCGACTCGGCCGAACCGGAGCGGAATTACCACCTGCTCTAGTGAGATGGAGAACTATACGAGACGTGTATTTTGTGTGGCGGCATCTCCACCTCTTGTGGACTTTCCCGTCTTCTTCTACTTCATACCTGGGACGTAACGAGGCCCACGCACAGTAAAATGCCGGTGCCGTGGTGGAGAACGCACCGGTACAGTTGATACAGTACGCATACGACAGTAGTACTTGTCAACCTACTGAAATAAATCAGTGTTCAACCACACCAAAAGTGCAAACCTAGTCTATCAAGGTTTGAGCGCTCCAGTCTGCCACCATCACTCTGTTCGTCGGTTCCTTTCTTCCCGCCGTCGCGAATATTCAAAGCAAAGCCAGCGACTCGGGTCGACGCGAGACGTCGGCATGTGGCGGGCTTCCCCCGCGATGGACGCGCGTCCCCCGCCGCCGCAGGCCCCCGTCGATGGTCACGACGACCCATTTGATCTCCCGCCGCTGGATGCGTTCCCGCGCAGCGAGATGCGCGCTGAAGAGCCCGATCCGTTCGCGCCTTTCCCCGCCGTTGAGGCCCACGGCTTTGGCGGATTCGGTGACGCCGCGTCGGTTCATAGTGATGAGTTCACGGACGCTGGTGCGTGGTGATCTGTGCAGAATTGATTCCCCTATGAAGTGAATTAACAGGGGCTGACACAGGTAGCGTTGTGCTGTGTACAGAGGCGTTTATGAAGACCCACAGACCAGGTGAAGACAGCTTCCTCCGCGAAGCGACGGGCGGTGATCCCGCCGCGGTCTGGAACGACTCGGACGATGAGTTCCTAGCAGAGGAGGCGAGTCACCGGCGCGCGAGCGACATCTTTGTGCCGAAGTCCCGCAACATGGAGAAGGTCGAGTTCTCGTCTCCAGAACAGGTCCAACGGGTACGTCCATGCACTGCCTCTCGAACGGACGAATGGAGGGTCGTAATCGAACTCTTGTGACTCTCTTGACGAACAGAAAGTATTGTCTGTCCACCACCAAACCCCAGTGAAGGAAAAGCTGCATTCAAGTCGCTTGAACGGCACCAGTCAGACCGCGTTCTCCACGACGGTGAGTCTGGCGATCGGCGGGCATGAGCGGCATTCTCTTACGTATATTTGGTGAAAGAACACGGCCCAGTCCTCCGAGTTTGAGATCCACGTCGACCATCGCCTGGCTCTCACGCCCAACTCCATGAAATACCTGCAGGTGTGACTAGATTCACTGTATCGGTGCTTGGCTGGCTTGCTTACAGTCCCGCTTACTCAGAACCAGCAGCGAGATCGCTTGCCCAGCGAAGACCTCAAACTATCTCACAGCAACATCTCAGCGAGATCTGCTGCGCACGATGGCCATAGCCGTCACGCCAAACAAGTCGTGGATGCCAATGCTTTCGCGGTTGCTGCGTTGCCCGATTTGCGAGTTTCAACTAGACCGACGAGTGCTGAGAAGGCGATGCGCGCGGGCCCGGCAGTGATCAAGAAGGCACTTCACGAGATCGAGACGATGCTGCAACCTCTCGATCTAGATGGTTCCGAAAGTGAGCCCGATTCGGCGCTAGACAAGTTGAAATCAAGACGGTGGGAGATCTCAACGCATATCGAAGGCGGCGATCATGCAACCGATACCGGCAACACCCAAGAGGACAATCTGCTTTCAAGCCTGAGAATAAAGGGAGCGGACAGTCAGCTCACTCGTGTTCAAGAGAGTGGAAGCGTTGGTGTTCAAGCAGAGGGAGCCACAATGCACGAAGCGGGCGTGCAAACTAACTCTGGCCTGCAACCGACACAAAGCGAAGGACAGCGTGCTGCAGCGAGAGAACAAGATGCAGCGAAGACGTCGTGGCCGGAAGATGATGGTTTCGATCAAAAGCACAGGATGATATCTCTTCCATCGGATGTCCCTTCCACGTCACCGCCAGTGATCCCCAGGCAGCCCGCCAAGGATTTCCATGAACCGCCGGATACAGTGGAAGCAAAGGATAGTGGGATGCCAGACTTCTCATCGGTACCCCGACGAGGAAAACCCGCGCGACCAGCTGAAGCTCGAATGGGGGTACGTTCACGACGTGTGCGGGTTCGCTCGCTCGATGCTAACATTTTGCCTCCACAGACATCATTCCGAACGGCTGCGTTGAGGCAATCACTGGGTGCTGCTCATAGCACGACAAAACAAACCGAACAAGAGAATACCGGACGTGCAGTCGTGTCTGAACATATTAGCAAGGCTAGGTCCAAGGATGTGGGTCAACACGACTCGGTGAAGGCAAACGCTAGCACCTCATTGCCGCTCGCAGCGGCAGTTCCGAAGCAGGTTTGTGGCCATCACGACACTCGACAGCGGACACTTCGATCATATTAACAAGTGTATGCTTGATCGATCAGGTTGCAAGGCGCTGTCGACGATTTCTCTGCTCTGTGGGCGAGCGCATGAGTGAGCAGATTGTATTCTCGAACGGCAGTTCGGCGGTCGGACGCATTTGTGTGTCGCTCTTACCGCTGAGTACAGGGTGCCAACAGTTCTCAGTAGCGCCTGCTGTGCTAGAGCTGCAACCTCGCTCGAGAAGCTCGTTCCTCGTGACATTCGAGGCTTCACAGCCCGGGGTTGTCGCTGGGATTTTCCAGTTCCGCGCAGTTGGAGTCAACGATCTCTTTGACCCGTATGAAGTGTTGATCGAATGCAGTGTCCGCGGCGACCTCCAGCTCGCGCCACCACCTCCACCGCCTGTGACGAAGCCTCCGCGTACTCCGATCAAAGTGATTAGAAGTTCTGCTCGGGAAGCTCGAGTCACTGAGTTTCCTCTGCGTACTCTTGCGGGTGTTCAGATTACTCCAACATTCATTCGGTTCTCACCACCGACGTTGACGAATGGCTCGACAGTACGTGTGGCGAATTCGACGGCGGACTCTCTCAAGTTCCAAGTCAAGTGTTCTCATGAACATTTACAAGTATCTCCTGCAAGGGGAACTCTCTCTGCTGGCTTGGAAGTGGAGATCGAAGTCCACACACTCTGCCGACCGTTTGGAAACGCTGGTGCAACTGGTGACTGGTGTGGCTCGATGACAGTGGTCGTGGGGGACGTGCTGTCGAGAGAAGTTAGCGTTGTGATCGATCGCGACGCACTGGCTTCGCTGCCTGCTTTCGACGACGTTGCGCGCGTCCGGCAAGCCATATCGACTCAAACGGATTCGTTCTACTACACAAAGAAGGTCAATCGTCGCGGGCTGTACTTTCATGCGCGAGCGGTGGAGTGCGGCAGCTGTATCGTCGGCGAATCGCACCAAGTCCCTGTGTACATCTGCAACGGGTCCGACTCGCCCATGACAGTGTTCCTTCAAGCATTGCAAGACCCATTCGGATGCGTCTACCAGCCAACCACACTGCAAGCGCGGAAGTTTATCGAAGTTCCCATCTCATTCCGACCCAAGGCAGTTGGCAAGGTCGCCACCTGTCTTGTCGCGTACACGGTGACAGGCAAGGCAGCAGTGACGTTGATTGCTCGTGGTGTGGAGAAATCGCCTGCAAGCGCATTGGTCACGTGCTGATTGCACTGCACAGCCGCAAGAGTCACCCACGGGCGCCTGCATTATAAAAGCAAACGATTTTGACACCACCTGACGTCTCCTCCCTTGTCCCCCTCCTCTATACCACGCCAAACATGTTACGGTCGATGTGGGTGCGTGGCGGACTTGCCCATCGACCGCTTGTCGAAATCCGCGAGAAACGTGTGGACGTCGTTGAGCACGTCATCGAATACGGCGACGTCGCGAGGGTACACGCGGATCCATCCAGCGCCCGAGTCGTGGGACATCTTCTCCACTCGGTTCCAGTGGAGGTGGCGCTGCAAGTTGATCGAGATCTCTTGGGCGCCGGCGACGACCTGCCAGGACGAGAACCCGGCCTGCTGGATGCAGGACGCGAAGTGGTGGTGGAGCACGTCCTCCGTCTCCTCCAGCAGCGGCACTTGTACGACGAGGTGCATGAAGAATTGCCAGCGGCCGCGGATCGCATGCGTGAACCCCATGCGGATGCACTCAAACTGGAGCATCAATATGAGCCGCTCGTAGCGGGGATCCTCCTGGTCGCGCTCCTGCACGGGCCAGCGCACTTGCACCTCCAGTGTCGCGCCTTTGCCCATGCGGGACCGCAGCAGCTTGGTACGCTGGTGAGCCGACGGGTAAAACGCCTCCATCCCCACCTCGACAGCCGCCGCGGCTTTCAGTGAGATGGGGAAGAACTTGTCGGAGCGTTTCGTACCGAGCGAAATGAGCTGCTCGAGGGTCTTGACCATGGGCTGCAATGCCGGCGGAGCCGACAAAATGTCGTCTTCATCATGGCAAATAGCCGATTCAATTCCGATCTCGGCGGGGTCGACGCGGGACAGCACGAGGCGCCGAATGTTGGACGTGATCACCTGCCAGCGATAGAGTTAGTGGACACAAGCTTTCTCACACTGAAGGGTGTGTTGCGGTATCTGCTCACCTGTAAAAGACTTACGCACATCGCGTCTGGCGAGAAGGTCGGTTTGCGATTGGTCTCGGACGAGCCCAGGTATCCTGACTCGCCCAGTGCGCTTCCGAGCTCTTCAAACGAGTGCGCGAGCATGTTGTATAGGTCGACGCCCATTGCCCTCGTCACCTCGTGGTCAAACGCCGCTTCGCGCATGTCTCCGCCGACAGCCTCGTCATCCGACTTTGCATCTTCGCGTTGTTTGCTCCCGACTGAGGCTTGTGGGCGTCGGAAGCTCGACGGGGCAGCTACCCACGATGAGAGCACGTGGCTGAGAAGGCGGTGTGAAAGGTCGAAAAACTGGGGTCGCACTTCCAGCGAGAATGGCTCTTCGAGCTGCATAAGCTCCTCCTCCTTCCTGCCAGCATATTCTTCGGCTTTTTGCATGCGCTTCATCTGCCAGGCCGATAGTTCGCTCAGTATCATGAGTACGACCATTCCAAGCTTGGCCATGTTACGGAAAGCGTTAGCCCACACTCCAATCAATACGTACACAGCAACGCGAGACGCCATACCTGCGAGCGCCGCTGGATGCCATCAGCAAATGCCTCTTGGCACGCAGCCATCGTCATGTACGGGTACAATGGGCTCTCGCTCTGCTCGCCCTGAAGTAAAAATATGGTTAAATCGTCAGTATGCGGGGGATCGCACGCGTAAAGGGGGCCATCACACCTCGCTGGAGGCACACACAGCTTTCGGAGAAGGCATACGGAGGCTTGTCGACCGCGGGAGTGGAGGCGACGGGTTTACATCCGACGACTGGAGAACCCGCGGTTGCTCCATGGCTCGCATCATCTGCTCGAGAACATGCTTCTCGACGAGCGAGTTCTCGCCGGCCTGAGAGGAATCATTAGCCACCATGATCTTGAGCACGTTTACAGCGAATCCAGCGAGAAATCGTCTCGTCGTCTGGCGCATGGACGGCTGCAGGCGATCGAGGCGGTTCCAGTCTTGTTCATCGAATGGTTTCGTAGTGGCGCCAATATCACCCGGAGACACGTTTAAGAGGAGAGCCGTCGCGACTTGCACGAGCCCGCAGAGCGATCCTGACGCCAACGTGAGCTGCAGCAACCCACGAAGTGCAGTGTCTCGAACTCCCTCAATAGGAGACAGCGACGCGCGAAGCAACCACTGCTGTAGATCGTGCAAGATCGACTCCGAGCTCAAGTCCCGGGTCTCCACGCCAGCTTCGTAAAATATAGCAGACTGGAGACCACAGTGGACAGCTACAGTATACAAGATATCACCTCGTGATGGTTAACAGCTAAAGGTGCTGCGCGAAAGCCAAAACGCGTACGCCCACTTACGTTTGCCCGCGTCAGCAAAGACTATCACACGCACGCACGTCACGGCGAGCTTCTGAACACGCAGTAGTGAGCACAGTGGGCATTGGTACTTTGTGGTGACTACAGCATCACTCATTTCTCACCTGAGCGAACGGTACGATTTGCTCGGCGCGCCCGTCGACGACCACAGCAGCCGTCTCCATCTTGCCATCGTCCGTCGTGAGCACGACCGAGTACCGAGTCGGTCGCAGGTCGGGATACCAATGGAACTCCACAGACGCGAGAGCTACGGGGGGATTGAAGTGGAACTGGACCCATTCACTCGGGGGAACCGCGTCTCCGCCCCGGGATGCTTCACATTTAGGTCGCCAGTAC
This sequence comes from Pythium pyrilobum, assembly GCA_023335905.1. Taxonomy (NCBI): domain Eukaryota; phylum Oomycota; class Peronosporomycetes; order Pythiales; family Pythiaceae; genus Pythium; species Pythium pyrilobum. The sequence goes on along the minus strand of JAADVV010000026.1, from coordinate 28,627 downwards.
GACTCAGTGGACTCGAGAAGACTAGGAAGCACCGCAATTGTGGTCACTTCAATGTTGCGTACAGTATCAGCGGCACTGTGCGCGTGCGTACCTGTCTGCGCTGTGCTGGTCATCCAACGATGAACTGGCCTCGATGCGGTGCGGCTCGTGCTGCGTCTTGGAGAGCATGCGCGTGGGTGACCACTCGTGAAACAGAGCCAGTGGCTCCATCCGATCAAAGAGACCGACAATCTGAGTGATACATCAGTGCAAGTCGGGTGAGTGCGGCGCGATAACGCCGAAGAGGGACGGCGAATACGCCGCTCACCTTTTGCAATGGCTCCATAGCACTTGAGGACAGCGGGTCGAAAATCTTCACCACAGTACTCAGCAGCCGCAGGTAGATCTTCAAAGTCCATATGAATGAAAGATATGATGGCGCCAGAAACACAAAGAAAGACAAGGCGCTGCCACGACGTACCTGATGGACGTGGTTCTGCTGCGTCACAACCTCTTGCTTGCGCTTCCTATACTGCGGACCGCCCAGGATGCGGGTCGTGAACGGACACTGCTCGATCCGCTCGAGCACAAATTTAAGCTCGCTCTTCGTGAGCTGCACGGGAGTTGTCTGCAAAGGCATGCCCTTGCGTGGACACCCCTCGACGTGCGGCATGCTCAGCTGGAAATTGGATACTTTGAGCGCCTTGCCGTTGGACGACGACATCGCGTGCTCCTTTGTGCGCTTGGTGAGCGCCTCACGCGCGCGAGGGAACACGACGCTCATGCACAACTCGCAAAACAACACCGTGTGCTCAACCTCTTCGCAGCCCGTGGGGAACGCCTCGTGCGCCTGGTCGATCTCGCTCAGCGTCGAGCACCACATGTGCACGGTGGTCGCGGCCTTGCACCGGCGGCAGCCCTCGCGGAACGGACGCACGTTGTTGGTCGCGGCCGTGCACTTTGGGCACTTGGCATGGAACTTTGGTGGCGTGACGCCGCCACTGGCATTGCCGCCGTTTAGAGGCGAGGCGTTCGCGCTGCTCTTGTCCTCGTTCGGCGCCGTCTCCGTGTACAGGATGCCGTGGATGTCGCAGCCTGGGAACTCGAGGTAGAAGCACTCGTTGCACACGATCACCGCGAAGGAACGCATGGACGCAGACAGCGACGGGTCATCCGCCGACGTCTTGATCACAGTGGCCTCTACTGACGCACTTGAGATCTCTGGCGGCGGCAGCGGCGGTGGGTCGCCCTGCGTGTCGACGCCGCTCGTCGTGGTGGTCGTGACGTGCGCGAGCGGCCGCGCCGTGACGCTGCGCAGCGGTGTGCTCGTGGAGATCGTCATGCTGCGGTCCAGCGGGAGGCGACGCGCGCTGTGTAGGCGTCGCGCGAGCGAGAGTCCGAGCTCCGAGTCGTCCGCGCGGGCCTGGGGCATGCGGCGGCCCGTGGGATCCCCGAGAGTGTGGCCGAGTCTCCATTTCGTTCGGCGACCTTTGATGTGCGCCACATGAGCAGCTACGTGATCTGCGATTGGCTGAAATGCTGCTAGCGGGGAGAACACTTCAAGATCCATATCACATATTACAGGATGGTCAGATCTGAGACCATGCCCCCCTATCACACAATGCGGGTCCAACAGTACGCCCCCGCTGCCCGCGCATGCGCGGCCCACCCACAGGGCAGTTGGCTCCGCCGCGAGTGACGAGTGACTCGAGGGAAAACGCGATGAGCGCGACCAACGGCCACGGCGACGGCGCCAACGGCAAGCGCAAGCGCGACGACGGCGACGTGCGTGGTGGCCGCCGCGTGCAGGCGCGCCAGGACGAGATGGCCGACGAGTTCGGCGCGACGTACATGCCGCACACGGCCATCTACAAGCAGCTCGAGGTCGCGCACATGGCCAGCCCGCTCTTCCTCGCGCGCACGCTCAGCTACCGCCTCGTGGCGCCGCAGCTCAAGCAGGCGGCGACCTCGAACGGTGCCAAGGCCGAAGAGAAGCCCCAGACCGAGAGCAAGCTGCGGCAGACCGTCGAGGAGCCCACCGGCGCGACGCTGAGCGAGTTTAAGATCGGCATGACGGCCGAGATCATCGAGTCGTTCCGACGCGACGCCGTCCGCGTGGGGCTTCTCTTCTCGATCTACACGGCCAACGGCCGCAAGTTTGCTGAGAACTCGTTTGAGCTGCTCGCGTCGTGCCTCATTCCAGGTAGGCGATGCCCTCACTTTTCGCTGGCGGAAAATATCCATTCATTCAGCTGACCAAAATCTATGATTGTCTACGCAGTGCCCTGCAGAAAGGAGGCTCGCCTGCCCAAGCAGTTTGCGCGCCCCAGTGCGGAAACGGTCGTCGTGGTCGTGCAGGTCGTGCGCATCGACGATGTGATCGAGCAGATCTCGGGCGAGTCCAGTTACGCCTTTGCGTCACCCTCAGCTGCTGCCGACACCAAGCCTGTGCTGGGCGCTGACTTGCTGCGCGCTCGCGTCGACTCGCGCTACCCGCTCTTCAGTAACATGATGCGCCTAGATGGGAACCAACGGCGAACGGGACTGTTCACGCTGGAGCTGCCGGCTGTCGCGGCGAGTCTCTCCGGCGTCGTCAAGCTGCAGTTTCGCGTCCAGTGGGATAAGCCTGCAAAGTCGGTGCGGTCGAAGAATCTCGAGCGATGCCTCGAGAGCAAAGGCGCCGCCGGTGATATCGGCCTTGAGGAGGACACGAGCAACCAGCTTGCGGTCCCGAAGCACACGAAGCCGACCCCGTGGACCAGAAGAGGCGACATGCCGGTGCGTCGAAGTCTTGTCACTATGACATGTGCCAATGTTTCTGTGCGTGTCTAACGGAGGATTCTGTGCATCGTGTCATGCAGGTCTGGTTCCACTTTCTTTACCACTCGCTGCTGCGCCGCATGAGCCAGAAGATGGACGACTACTCGTGTCCATGGTGCAGCCTCTACGCCGGATCGCTGCGAGGACTTCTCTCCCACTTGACCTCGTCCCACAACCGCTTCCGCTTCCAAGTCGTGGTGAGTGCTCGGTGGCCCCACGGTTGTTTTGCGCGGCTGCGGCTCACTACGTGTATTTGACTCGTGTTTCATAGGCCGGCAACGACAATGTGCCGCACATTTACGTCATCCCTCCCCCCACGAAGCGTCCGAGCGACCGGAGCCTGCCAAGCGTGAACCTCTCACTCTGCGAGCTTAACTTGGAGAACGATGAGACCCACGAGGGCGTTGCGAAGCCCTTCACGTACCTATCGGCGCGGAAACGCAGTGGCGTTTCAGACGCCTCGGCTGCCTCCGCCATAGAAGATCCGAAACTCGACCAGTTCCACGAGCTCGGCGAGCTCCACGAGTTTGCGGAGAAGCAGCCGCAAGAGTTTTACGCGCCTCTCCTCCAGCGCCAGTACTTCCACTCTCGCACGGGTGCTGTCGTGCTGGACCACGAGAAGGACTACGACAGCGACGACGATGTCGACGAGGAATGGATCACGCAGCAGAGCGAGCGGGTACGAAACGGAGTGGGTTTATCTGGAAGGTTGGCGGGCATCTTACTTGTGTCTGTATTGCTTGATGGTCAGTTACTCGACGAGTTTGAAGATGTCACGCTGGAGGAGAAGGAGTTCATGAAGAAGTGGAACCGCCACGTGAAGGAAAACCGGTACGCGGCGTCAAGCAGACAACATCGCGTGGGCTCGATGATGCTTTGCTGACTGGCTTGTTGCGTTCTATCTCTGCTGCAGAATACTGGCCGACTTCATGGTCGCGTCGTCGTGCCGATTATTCGCCAAGCGCCACGGCAAATGGTGAGCCAATTGGTCGACGAAGGCTATACATATTTTCCCATGTGGTGGGCTCATCCGTGTTGAGTATCAGGATCGTGGAATCGGGACTGCGCTACAACTTCATGCTGCACCTGTTCAATCTCTGGGACAACTCGCTTCTCAACTCCCGTGCGATCATCGACTGCATGTTCCTCGTCGACGAGTGCGCGGTGGTACGTCGTGTCGTGACTGAGCGTTCGAGGCTCGTCGTTGGCGGCTGCTGATCGCTCCATTATTCGGTCTGGTTCATTAGGCGCAGCAGGAGTCTGAGGACGTGGACATGAAGGAGCCCTTGAACGGCGACTGCGACAAGGCGAACGGCACCAAACCCACCACGGCGTCGTCGTAGTCGCTGGGTGCTTCTGAAAAGCCTATGCTCAATAGCGGCAGTGGTGCTTCCTTCATTCCCTAGCCGTCGGCCATTTCGACTGTGGGGGGAAAGTCAGTTCCGAATCTGTGCACGTCTTGAATGGGAATGGAAATACTGCCCGTTTGTTCTCTCCGGGCGTGCTTTTGAAGGTTCATCCTTTTCTTTCCATTCTCGTTTCCGTGGTTCCTATTGGGGCTGTCCATTGGGCTCTGCCGGTTCAAACGGATGCGGCTTGGTCGGGCGTTGCGACGCGGGCTTGCGGCGGCGGTGCTCGCAGTGCTTCGAGTGGGGCGTCTTGTGGTCCGGGTCCGAGTCGTCGCCGCTCTCGCTCGAGCTCTCGCCGAACGCGCGTCTCTTGTGGAACACACAGCATTCTGGTGTTGTGGAAGCAAACCGTTAGCGCGAGCCTGTCCCTGTGGACACAAGCCAACAACACACGCACTGTTGGATTTCTTGCGCCCGAGATGCTCATTGTCGACGACGCTCTCGTCAAACGTCACTCGCGCGCGCGGCTGCAGCTGCAGGCGGTACACGTGCGGCTCCGCGTCCGTCGCGGCGGCCGCTGCGGGCTCCTCCGTGACCACGGCCGTCGCCGCGGCGACCGCGGGTGTTCGCTCGGCCGTGCTCATTCTCGCTGTCGGGCGTGTTGTCTTGGTTGTTGCAGGAAACTGGTGGATCAATACCGGTGGACAACCGGTATTTTGGTCAGACTGTTCGAAACAGCGCTGGGGGCCGATACGGCATCCGCTCAAGATCGTCTTCTTGCGCGAGTGGTTCACGCGTGGACGGCAGCTCGCTGGAGTCCAGGAAGGCTTCTGCGGCATCGTTTAATACAGGAGCTGAGTCGTCCAGGTCTCGGTCTTCACGCTTCGGCTCGATCGGAAGAGTCAGCGGCACGCCTGCCAGTCCAACCAACATGGCTACAGAGGACAGCGTCAGCTCACATGCTCCACAGAAGACTTGCCGCTTGCAATTACCTATGACTCCGGTCGCAGCAGCAAACACACGATGGTCGCCAACCTCGTCGAAGAAGAGAATGCCTTTGACGGCTCCAACCTGACGAGAATACATGGCACAGTCGTAAGTGTGACGCGTGAAGGATGACGCAGCTAACAGTTCACTCACGATGGTCCACACCGCGAAATACGGACGAAGGAGAGCTACCGCCAGCGAGGGGTCGGAGAGTAGCGCTTGATACCACCAGTACCACTCAAGCGCCGCCATGAACATCCATGCCGCCAATAGCTGGAGAAATGTCGGTAGTGCCAGCGCAGACCCGGCCCACGGATCCTGGCGACTCGAGAAGACGCCTTCTGCGATACACTGGACGAATAGAGTGAGGTATTCACTGCATTACCCGATGATAGCATAGACAGGAGGAACAAAGCATACCTTCTCACTGAGCACCACACAGCCACCTGCGATAGCTGACAGCGTTGCAAATGCGCGAGCACGGGACGCACTCGGCCGGACTTGGGCCCGCAGTTTCTCGTAGAGCTGACGACTTGCTCCGCGCAGCCACGTGCGGTCGTTCGAGAACGCATAATACGTTTCGTTGATCCATGCCAGAACGCACACCATAGCTATTGAGCAAAGCAGCAGGTGCTGCATGATGCGGACTCGCGAGAAGCGGGCGCGAATCATGGCAAACGTGACCTGCTGGTCTGTGAGCGACGCGAACGCGACAAGGAGAGACCCACAGACTAGCAGGCCACCGCCTCGCAAGGTTCGCATACTCTCAATCGCGAACTAATCAAAATAGCAGACGAGAGTTATTCGTGTGCGCAACTAAGTCGTCAGGGGTGCTGCAAACTCATACCTTCGACTGCGAGCCAAGCGCGACACGGGTGATAGCGGTCGCCGTGTACACCACGACGGCGAGTGACAACGGGACATGGCCGAGAGCATAGATCCTCACGAGTCGGATTAGAGCAGTCAGAAGAGAGTGTGTTACCCAAGCGCGCGTGAAAGCCTGCCGCTGGCGTGGCGGATGCGGATCCGCAGAGATCCACGCGACCCCGACCTGGACACGCGGGCCAAAACGTCAGGAATGGTACTAATACGCACGCGACAGATGAAGAGCGGCGCTACTGTACCAGCAGCAGCACGCCCTCCAGATCCGACCGCTGGAGGTGCAGCAACGGCGTCGCGGTGTGTCCTGTTCGATCCATTCTAGTTATCCACCGTCTCTCTCGGTTGCGCGTTTCATGAATCATGATGCGACGGATCTTGAACAGGCACGCGAAATCGAAAATACAATCACTCTTTAAGTTCGAATAGACAACGCGAGCGCGAACTTAACGACTTCAACGTCGGGAGCCGCTCGCTCACGGGTTCAAGTAGCTGATGCACTGCGTGGCCGAGGACCAGTCGCGGTGGCGCTTGTCGCCGCAGGACGCGTAAAGCTCACAGAGGTGGGTCTGCGTGCTGTGGCATGCGAGCGGGTTCGAGCGGCGACACTCGATCTCCTGCACCATGCCGCCCAGCTCGTCCACCTGCGGCACGATGTCGCTGCGCGGCTTGATGGTCAGCACGTAGTCGCGGACGTCGCTCTCTTCGATGCCGAAGCGGCCCCGCGTGAAGAGGAGACCCGGGCCGGAGAACGACACGGCCGGCGTCTTGGTCTTGGCGCCGACCATGGCAGCCATCGCGCCGCCCAGACTGTGGCCCGTGATCACGAGGCGGTCGCCCACGCGCTTCTTGAGCTCCGTCACGTGGTTGAGCAACTCCGTGTACACGGGTGGAGGCATGATCTTGCCGAGCACGCTGTTGGAGAGCATCTTGACGACGAACTCGGTTGGTAGCTGCTTCAGGAACGGCACAAATACGTTGACCGCCTGCATGATGCTGATGCCGAACCAGTAGTGCAAGTCCTCGAGCGCGTCGGCCGCCGAGGCCGTGCCACGCACGGCGACGACCGTCATGTTGATCGTCGGGAAGAAGAGCTCGACCCAGACCTGGTGGTCGGTCGTCTCGTTGTTGCGCAGCACGTACTGCCAGTCGTTGAGCTCCGTGCCGTTGAAGCGCTCCGAGAACGACTCGTACTGCACGCTCGTGTTGTAGCCGTAGACCGAGTCCGCGATGAGCGCAAAGTCGACGATGTCGAGGCCCGAGAACTGGACCGAGCACACGGGGTACTGCGCGATCTTGCCCCACACCGACGGGACGCTGGCCAGCACATTCACGCGCTCGACCGACGTGTCGTTCGTGGGCGGGTACACCTTGAAATCGCCGCCCAGCACAAATGTGCCGACGGCCCACGTGGACGAGAAGAAGACAAACGAGAGGATCACAAATGCCGTGATGAAGTTGCGGAAGGCCGAGCCAAAGATCTGCGGGAACTTGCCTTGGATCGAGTCGGCGAGCAGGATGAGCGTGCAGCCCATGAGGATCCAGCCAAAGTAGAACGCGCCGAACGAGATGATGGCGCTGATCACGACGATCGGCGTCAGGATCATGAGGCGGCGGCCGTACGAGAACTTGGTCCACGGGTTCCACGACGAGAAGCGCTCGCGCATGTTCTGGATCTTGAACTTTCCCTCAATGGCATCCTTGGTCTCGTTGGCGTCGGTCGTGGCCGCCGCGATCGCCTCTTCCTCGGCCTCCTTGCGGGCCTCGATCTTCTGCGTGAGCGGCAGAAGCTCTGGGTTCTGGCTCGATGAGCCGCTGAAGAAGTCGACCACCGAGTCCACGGCGGTGTAGATCATCGACATGACGAACTCGTAGGCGCGGAAACCGATGTCGACGAGCCACAGCTGCTCCGACTTCTTCTCGTTCTCCATCTCCTGCAGCGCGCGCTCGAGGTTGCGGCGGCGGCGGCGGTAGTTGCTTACAAACTCACGCATCTTTTGGTTGCGCGAACTCCAGAAGTGGCACACAATCCAAAGGAACAGGTAGAAGCCGAGTGTGTAGAAGCCGCACTGGATGTACACCATGAACGCCTGCAGCGGCGACAGCGAGTCGAGCAGCGTAGTAATGAAGCCCCACAGCGTGACGACCTCGAACAAGGCCGGACAGATGAGGTCGACCAGCACGAGCGTCGAAAAGTCGAGCGGCGGTCCGTCAAAGTCGGTCTTGCCGAAGATCGCGGCTGTGCGAGCCGCATTAGTGGCTTTCTTCCAGCGGCTCTTCGCGTCAGCAGCTTCCTGCTTTGCGACCTTCTCGCGACGTTGGTGAACGGCGTGATGAGCCTGCGCGTACGACCGTTCCAACTCGGTACGCTTCTTGTCTTCTTCGTCCTTGTTCTTGTCGTCGAACGGGTCGTTCGTGACGAAGATGTTGGTAAAGCGCACAAACAGCGCCTTGGTCGACGCGACGAGACTCCGCACCGCTTCGGCGTCGGCATCGACGGTCTGGTACTGGTTGCTGTATGCCAGGTGGAGACGATCATCGGGCATCTCGTTGCGATGGCGCAAGTAGTGGATCACGACCGTCAGTGAGAGACGGAAGTTGCCAAGGCTGCCTTCACTCTTGTCGATGGCGTCCAAGAAGAGACGGCTCGACTCCTCAAACAGGTACGACAGCGCGACAAGCGCGAACGGCAGCACGCCGAGCATGAAGATGGAGCGCACGGTGAAGTTGGGATCGGCGCGTGCACTGGGCAGGAAGATGGCAAAGAAGATCTCCATCAAGAACGCGAACGAGAACATGACAATGACCATCATGACGAGGAACGAGAAGTAGCCGAGGCGAAACATGCAGAGCTGGCGGTAGAACGACCACTTGTCCTCGAGCTTGGTGAGCTTGGCGAGCTCAGCCTTGCGGCCCGAGACTGTGGCCATGAGCTCATCGCGCTCCGTCTCGCTCTCGCGGCGTAGCAGCGCGTCGGAGGCTCGTGCGGGCGGCGGCGAGCGGCGGCGTGCTTCCCCCTGGTCCATCATGGCGGGCAGGGCAAGAGATTGGCTTGGGAGGCTTGAATCAGGTTGACGACTGGGACCGCGAGCGAATCACGCTCGCCACAGCGTGGTCCACTACACGAGCGAATCACGCTTGGCGTGGCGCTGCTCGCCCACCCACCACACTCTGCGGAAGAAGAGAAGGATGCGCTCGAATTCCCTCCCTTATGTGGTCGGCAACTGACTGTACCGGAGCGAGCGGCTCCCCTCCACAACCTGAAGTGGCTCCAGCGGACGAGTGAGTCGCGAGGGCGGACTCTCAGGCGGAGGGTAACCCTCCTCGGCCGTCCACTTTAACCTCACACATTCGCCCCCCTCGGTGCGTCCGCCCACAGAGTGATTGTCAGGTACACAGACAGAGGGACCCAGTCACTGGGAGCGCAAATTTATTCCAGCGAGGTTTTATAAAACCTCACGGGCCTCGCAGCTGGAGGTGTATCCATCGTGATGGGAAGTGTGACAATCACAAAATGCGTGACGAGCCAGCCAGCCGTCAAGTAGGAACTAGATTAGGCCTAGCATAACGCGCGTTGTGGTTGTGTACTGAGATAGATGCTAAACATGGTATACAGTATACCGATGCGCGAGCTCGACGGTCGAGCGGTTGGGGTGACAATTGGATCGAATGCTGGGCTTGACGAAGGGGACGCGCGGCGTTGGCGCGCAGGTGCTGCGTGCACACGCCAGCCGTGGATTCGCGGCGAAAGCGGGCAGTCGCGTGACGATCGTCGGGTCGCACGATGCCTACAAGACCATCACGGCGGTAAGATAGAGCGTGCGCCTTGTGGACCCCGATCGAGTTTCTCATCCGATCTTTGTTGTTCTCTCAGCCGGGCACTGGTCAGAAAGCGATCGTATACTTCACTGCGAAGTGGTGCCCTCCATGCAAGGTCATCTCGCCAATTTACGATGAGCTGAGGTGGGTCCTATCGTTGCTTCTTGTGCACTTGGCGGGTCACTCTAACGTCTCGAGTAGCTCTCAGTTCGAGGGCATCAAGTTTGCGAAGATCGACGTGGATGAGCAAGCCGAGACCACCTCTCGTGCTGGTGTCCGAGTAGGTTCCAGGCTCATCTCTTAGCGTGTGAAAGTTTGTCGCTCATTGACATGTTTCCTATCTTGTTACGCAGTCGATGCCGACGTTCTACTTCTTCGAGGATGGCAAGCTGAAGCGCGAACTCTCGGTACGATCTGCGCTCTGGTTGTTATCGACGGGGAGAGGTATGGCCGTGTCTAACGTTCAATATTGTGTGCGACTACAACAGTTCTCGGGTGCCGACGAAGCTCTTCTGCGCGGAAACATCGAAGAGTTGAGCAAGCTCTAGACGATCACTACAGTAGAATGCCAACATGGCTCGGAGTTCTCTGCTTTTCTTTACTATTTCGCTGAGTTTCATCGCTTGGCTGCAGTTGAAGCAGATCTCACCTCGTCCTTGATGGTGCGAGCAGCAATGACCTTGTCCGTCGCATTTCCGATGGCAGCAATCATCGAGACACCGGTGGCGCCGCCCTCGGCGATGCACGCTCGAATGCGGCCGCTCTCCACCGAAAGTCCACCAATAGCGTACACTGGGACTTCAAACTCGCGGGCTGTGGTGGTGCAGTCGAGGAGGCCAGCAAGACCGATCGTGTTGCCATCGTTTGCTTCTGGTTTCGTACTGGAAGTAAATACAGGGCCTGCCCCGAGATAGCTCGCACCAACTACACACGCAGCGCGGGCTTGGATCCCGTCTCGCACCGTTACGCCGATGATAAAATTGTCGCGGCTGATTCCTGCGCGGCTGAGTTTGCTGTGCACTTCTTCCAATCCCAGATCACTTTGACCGATGTGGACGCCGTCCGCTTGCAGCTCCAGTGCGAGGTCAACCGAGTCATTGACGATGAACGGAACATCGTGCTTCTTGGCTAATTGTCGGACTTCGGCGGCGACCGGCAACAGGAAAGCGTCGCCTTTGTTTTGCTCCCACAGCTTGCGCAGCTCGGGCAGCGCGGCGAGATCGGCCTTGGACGGCTTCTGCCGCCACTGGACGAGATCAACTCCTCCTTGGATGGACTCATCCACAATATTCACGAGCTCGTTCGACGCCACCTTGGAGCCCACAGAAGGCGTGATGAAGTAGAGCGCACGCTGGCGCAGCCGTGACGTCATTTCTGCGGATAAAGTTACGGTTGGCATTCGAGTTTCCCTTGGATTGGAAGGCGGGAGTCTCTGCAACCGGTATCCTACCGGTGCCAGTTGAAGCCACCCATCTCACTTCCTTCCCAAATCAGGCTCCTTGATCGTAATTACCACGGCACAGTCATTTTTTCTGTGGTGGCGAGGCCTTTTTACGGACTGCCACCTCTCTTTTTTTGTTTTTTTTTGTTTTGTTGGCGTTGTTGTCCTTTGCGGGCTGCTGCAACTTCGAGTTGGATTCGTTTTCGGATTCGTCGGCGTGCTGCGTCAGCTTGCCGCCAGCGGTCGGGCGGTCCCCCGAGCTTTGTTGGATTTCGGGTTGTTGGCGGTTGTTGTTGTTGGCGGTGCGGTCGGTATCCATTCCCTCGTCCGTCGCCACTCGCAGATTCTCCCTCTCCGGACGAAGCCACTTCTCTTCTCTTCCTGAGCTGCTCGACCACTCATGGCGGAACACCGCGTCCAGTACGGCGCCATCCCCTCGGGCGACGGCGAGACCTCGGTCTCTGTCTCGGACGAGCAGAACATCAGCCCGCTGCTGCTGCGCATCGACAATGCCACGGACCAGCTCAAGCCCTGGGAGTTCCCCGGGTGGGGCTCCACCACCAAGATCCAGCCGGACGACCGCGAGATCCACGAGATCGATTCGCACCTCTCGCGCGAGCACACCAAACTCTCCGAGTGGCTCGCCACCGCCATCTGTGGCAACGACATCCTCTCGAGCTGCCTCTACGTTTCGGGCCTCGTCGCCTCCAAGGCCGGCAAGCTCGCGCCGCTCGCGCTCGCGATTGTCGCCGGTGTGTTGTACCTCTACCGTTTTATCTACGGAGAGGTCGTGAACGCGATCCCGCTCAACGGCGGCTCGTACAACGTGCTGCTCAACACGACGACCAAGCGTGTGGCGTCCGTGGCTGCCTCGCTCGCGATCCTTTCGTACATCGCGACCGGTGTCGTCTCGGGCACGTCCGCGTGTAACTACCTCGCCTCGCAGGTCCCATCGCTGCCGATCGTGCCGGCGACGGTCGTGCTGCTCTCATTCTTTGCGCTGCTGAGTCTCGTGGGCATCACGGAGAGCGCTGTCTTTGCGCTCGGCATCTTCATCATCCACACGCTCACGCTCGCTGTGCTCTGTGTGGCGTCGTTCATGTTCATCGTGCGCGACGATTTCCAGATCCTCAAAGCCAACTTCGGAACGGGCTTCCCAGACATCAACCTAGCGGGTGACATCGTGTCGGGCAACCTGTTCACGGCCGTTTTCTTCGGTACCTCGAGTGCGATGCTCGGTATCTCGGGCTTCGAGTCGTCGTCCCAGTTTGTCGAAGAGCAGGCTGAAGGCGTGTTCCCCAAGACGCTGAAGAATATGTGGTGGAGCGTCTTCATCTTCAACCCGCTGATCTCGTTGCTCTCGCTGGGTGTGCTCCCTCTCGAAGGACCGGACAGCATCATTGTGCACAAGGACACGGTGCTCGCGCAGATGGGGCTTGTCGTCGCGGGTCCGAAGATGCAGACGCTTGTGGCGCTTGATGCGTTCATCGTGCTGTCTGGTGCTGTCCTGACCGCGTACGTCGGTGTCATCGGTCTGATGCGTCGTCTCGCGAGCGACCGCGTGCTTCCCGGCTTCTTGCTGCAAGTGAACAAGCTGCGCCACACGAACCACTTCATCATCATTGGCTACTTCCTCATCGCATCGAGCTTGGTGCTGATCCTCCACGGCGACACGGAGACGCTGTCGGGTGTCTACACGTACGCGTTCTTGGGCCTGATGACGCTTTTCGGCACGGGCTGCATGCTGCTCAAGTTCAAGCGTGCGGATCTCCCCCGCTCTGTTGTGGCGCCGTGGTGGAGCTGCATCTTGGGTGTCGGCATGGTCATGATTACGTTCCTCGGCAACCTCCTCGGAGATCCGACGATCCTCACCTACTTCTCCATCTACTTCCTGATCGTGCTCCTGATCGTGATGGTCATGTTCGAGCGCACGTTCATCTTGCGCCTCTGCATGTACTGCGCGCAGCGTCTGTGCCCGTCGCGCAGCCGCCCGAAGCACGACTTTGGCATGATCGACTACGAGGAGACCAACTCGTTGCGCACGGGTGCGCGTGGTGGCAAGACGATCGCGCGTATCATCCGTGAGATCAACGAGCAGGCGGTATTCTTCTTCTGCAAGACGCCCAACCTTTCGACGATCAACAAGGCGATCCTGTACGTGCGTACCAACGAGCAGACCCACACGCTCTACATTGTCCACTGCCACGCCAAGGGCACGCCCGTGCCCGAAGGCTTTGAAGAGACCGTCGCGCTCTTCGACCACATCTACCTGAAGATCAAGATCAACTTCTTGAGCGTCGAGGGCAACTTTGGGCCCGCGATGGTCGAGTGGCTCGCGCGCAAGTACGAGCAGCCCAAGAACATGATGTTCATCAAGCAGCCGAACCACGACTTCGCGCACACGGTCGCGTCGCTCGGCGGCGTCCGCCTCATCACCGCCTAGAGTGGTGCGAATGCAGTGCTTGGTTTCGACCGCCGTCTCTCTCTCCGCCAGACAGATTCGCCGAGAGCTTCCATGTTTTTGCTCGATAGATATCCCCTCTCCCCTCGAGGTCGAGGTGCCAGCTCCAATTCAACGGAAGAAGAGGGCAGAATGGCACCGCAGCAACTGCCGCTACTACTACATGGCGAGCGATGCGCCGCCCACGCGCCGTTGCCACGACGGAACCGCTTTTGAAAACACCAGAAATGAATTGACCTTGATGTTACCACGTCAGACCCCCGTTGAGTTGCTTTCCCGCTTTGGCTCAGGAACAGAAAACCTCGCCCAACGCGTAGCAACAGGACGGAAAGCACGCTTGTCTCACTCGAGTGCTTCAATTTCTGACGCACAGCCGTGCTGGCGTTCACGGTAAGTTCCACTGTATCGAGATTCGTTGGTTCCGAGCCGCGTTGTCCGTCACCGAAAATGGTGTGCATGGTAGTACAGTACTACAAGGGGTATTGGAGGTCGGTGGTCTGCGAAGCGTTGAGTACTGTGACGTACTACGTCGTATTGGCGTTGTCAAGGCTGTTTGTAGGTGTATTAAATATGGTGAGGATGGCAGCGGCGCTGCGTTCGCAGACGCCTTGCTGTTTACTGTACACAAGTGGGATGGCTCGGCGCGTGCCGCACTACTCTTCAATGATGGTGGGAAGAGCGATCGCGCGCTTCTGGCGGGTCGGGGGGCGACACGAAAAGCGGGCTTCCTGCTCCTCCAACTTCTTGATGCGCTTCGCAGCGGACGAGAGATGCACTCGCCGCGTGCGGCTGCGGTACTCGGAACGGCGGCCCGTGGAGCTCGCGAAGTTGAGGAGGTCATTCTTGGAGCCAGGATCCGAGTGGCGGCCCGCGACCGTGGACTGGAACTTGGTGTTCTCCCAATCCGAGAGTCGCCCCGGCCGAGCGGCCGCCGCACTCTCGTCGTTGAAAGAGCCGCGGGACGCGCGCGACGTGCGTCCATAGTCCAACAGGTTTGGCAGCGACTTTTTCTTTCCACTGAGAATGCGGCCGTCGCCAAAACTGTCGTTGTTGTTGTTGCCGCCACTCGTGCTGTCACGGGAAGCATGAGCAGCGGGCTGGGCCAGAAAACCACGGTCCGCTGAATCAGCAGTGCACACCGTCGGCTGCGGGAGTGGCTCGTACATTTGATTGTCAATCGAGCTGCTTCGCATTTCCCGGTACGACGAGACACGCGTCGCGCCAACACGGTTCGGCGTCGCAGCGAACATGTGGTCGGGGACCGAGCTCGTGCTGGTACACGAGCTCAGGAAGAGCTTGTTGCGGAAGTCATCTTCGCTGTCGCTCATGTTCACGTTTAGGTACGTGTAGCGCATGTCGTTCACGTCGAGAAACTGGTCCATAAGCTGTCGCGTCTGGCATGTCATGCTCTCCCTGCACGTGCGCGCGTGCTTGGCGACGGCATCCAAAAACGCGTTCAGTCCGACGCGGCGCGTCTCGAGCACCTTCTCCTTGGTGTTCCAGAAGAGTCGACGGTGCGGGAACTGCATGAAGCACGTGCGCTTGGACATGATGGAGCAGTGCGAGCACATATCGCCGAGCTTGACGGCGTCCTCGAGCCGCAGCTTGAAGAGCCGGAACTCGGAGTAGCGTCTGTACACGGTCCAGTTGAGGCCGGCCGTGCGTTCATCGGACACGCGGATGACGTATTGGGCGTGCGCGTGCGCGTTCGAGGCCGAGGGCTTGGAGACGTGCGCGATGCTCGTGTGTAGCACGCTCTGCGGCGTCGTCTGTGACTGGGAGACCACCATCGAGATCGAGAGTCGCCTTTAGACCTGCTGATATGGAGAATGCGGAATGGGCGTCGACTGTGAGCGCCGTCCGTTTCTTCCGTTGGCGGTGGTGGTGGTGGTGGTGGTGCTGTTGGCGGTTCAGTGTGCGTGGGCGAGGTGGTGGTGGTGTCCTTGGGCTGTCCGCGTCGGAATTATGGAATGGATCGATGCGCAGCCGCCGACGACCCGCACTCGGGGCCGAGTCGGGCGGCCGTCACGACTCCGTGAGTCACTTCCGCCCACGCTTCTATGGGCGGGGGAGGTGTGGGCCGCCAAGGGAAGGTTCGTTATTAGGGGTATGGTAGGGGTAGGGTCACAAACAGCCGTTTCTGCAAGCAACATGCGATCTGGTGGATTCTGGACACGGTCGAAATGCTCCAAGCAACACAATACCCTGACTAAAACGATTGTTGCTGACGTTTTTTCTATGATTCAAGAGCTGCGTACGTGCGTACCCCTCTAAATTTGATGTCGTGTTGTCGCCCTGGTTTAGAGGGAGTGGAGTGATGTTGCCCGCGAGTGTCGGTCGATCAAGATGACACAACGGACACCTGGACTGATCTTTGCCCGGAAAGTTAATCTTGTAGTTTGTATGGGATCCAGCGACCATCATGCACTATATAGTACTGCACAGTACAGTACTTAGCCGCAACCAGACACTCCAACAACAAGGCCGTCATCCACGTTTGCTCCGAAGGCCGTTTCTGGCTGGCGCCAAGTTCAAGCAAAGATCCCGCTTGGCCCTAGCCCTCTTTGCTAGTCAAGTTGTGAGGAGCAAATCCAGTTCGCGTCCACCGACCTTTTCTCTCCAGGTTGGTTATGTCTCCGTCAAGCAAACTTGACCCAGGCGGTGGCGACCCTTGGCGGCGGCGGCAACGAAGCGAAGAAACTCATGCCGAGTTGGTTCAACGACTCGCACTCACCTGACCGAATCGGAAGATGTGCACAAGGCGGAGAAGTGTGCGAGAGACAGAGAAACAAAGAGAGAGAGAGGCGGCTTCACCCAACTCAGGTTCAAAAACACACCCAAGTCCACCCATGACTGAGTCATTGACTCCATGAGGGAAGCAAGAAAAGAAAAGAAGAAAAAAAGAGAACCCTCGCGTCCCCCCGGGCGACATTGAGCCTCGATGTTCACCAGACCGACCGGATGCGGTGGCCCATCTGCCTTTAAGTTCTCCGATCCGTTCGGCAGCCCAAGTCTGCGACGCAGCCAATTTGATCGGTCGGCCCATCTGCCAGACCGTCAGATCAGCTGTCACAGAGGCCCACGAGCCTCGATCGACTTCTGGAGCAGGGTGGACACTGCTGCTGCAGTGGATACTGTACAGTCCGTTTCGCGGCTAAGCCCGCTGCTGAGATATTGAACATTCGAGGTGATCGAGTTGTCCTGGCATCAGAACAAAGACACAAAAAGGAAACATGTATTGATTTATGCTCAAAACACACCTACTGTGCGCAAGCCAAAGAACGTTGTGGCGGTCAGGCAAGATATCCGGTTTGCGCCACGCATTACGAATAGTGTCCTGGGAGAGGTTGTAGAACGCGTGCGAACACCACTCACATGCAGTGAAAAGATCGACCTTGTCGGAGATCGTGGATCGTTGCCATGCGCCTCCTACGAGATGTTGAGCATGTTTTTTTGTCTGTATGAAGTACTGTTGCGCGAATGGAGAGCTCATTCACGATGATCA
This sequence comes from Pythium pyrilobum, assembly GCA_023335905.1. Classification (NCBI taxonomy): domain Eukaryota; phylum Oomycota; class Peronosporomycetes; order Pythiales; family Pythiaceae; genus Pythium; species Pythium pyrilobum. The sequence goes on along the minus strand of JAADVV010000026.1, from coordinate 11,387 downwards.
TGGATGAGCCCGGTCCGATTCCCGCGGAAGCGAAGTGATCAGTTGCGCACTTGCATCAGTACCCTTGCCCATCACCCTCTCATCACGGGGAAGCATAAATTATAAGAGGTATATAAAAAACGTTGCGAGCTTAGCCGCGAAACGGACTGTACAGTACAGTACACGTAGCGAACCGGAAAGACTGCTCCATCCCGATTCTCTCTCTCTCTCTCTCTCTCTCTGCTTCATTGCGGGCATTAGAGAGGAGAGGCGTGAGTAACGAGTGCTGATAATTACGGTAACTGCATGTCCCCTGTGCAGTGCCAGACCCTCCTTGCCAAGTGCAATCAGGCACCCCCTCGCGTGACGCAGGGAGCGTGTATCGCACAACTTGTACAGAAAGCTGAGCCGATGCCTCCCCGCGAAAAGGCACCGATCTGCAACTTGCAGACTGCAAGTCGCTTGGATTGGCAAATCGGCGGGAAATGGATGGCATCAGCCGCTGCTGGCCGCTGCCAGCGGCTGATGTCGTCCGCTGATTCAGCGGAACTCTCGCCACGTGACATGCGCCGTGTCGCTGGTTACAGATGAGCCGTGGGTGTTCAAGGGTCTTGACCGCGGGTAGATTATAAAATTATAGCTGGCTGGCAGTGCCAGCCAGCTATTAGCCGCCAAGGGCTGCCAGTGGCAGCCCTTGGCGGATTGCTTCAGACAAGGTGGACAGATCCTGGCTTCACGCGATCGATTGTGGGTTCATGGCCCATGAATCATGGGAATGCGTGTGGCTGCGAAAGGGCGCGGCAATTGCATCCGGCTCTTGCTGCTTCGGCCCACATCTCATGCATGTGTGCGCATGACCCTTCAGTGAAAAAGCAGCGAAACTTTTGCTGCCTCACCCGCAATGACCGGGCTGGGTGGAGCACAGAATCCCCGCACCCTCATCGTATCATGGATATCGGATAGGATGTATCTTGGATTGTATGGGTAGTGGGTATCTTGGGTTATCAAGCCTTGCTTCCAGGCGATGGCGAATCATCATTGTGCAGTGCACTGCAGGTGCTGAATCAGCACTGCTGATCCGGATAATTTTTCAGAGATCTCTCGACGTTGCCCGTCTGCGCCGAAAGTTTCGTTCGGTGCAAGCGTCCACCGTAAACTGTACCCTAAAGTTTGGGATGGCGGTGGATGCAGTCCGCGGGTCGATGGCATCGACTCGATGCGCACGTCCACACGTGCCCACGATTGATTAGCGCAATTTACCAGGCAGTGCTGTATCTGCGTATCTTCTACTTCTCTCCGCTTGGCGCCGGTGTCGAGGAAGGCTCGGTCTCGGCTGGTACGGCGTCTGGCACGATGTCCACAAGCTTCTCGAGCGCTCCAGCCTGCACTTCGTAGAGGCGCTTCTCGTCTTCGAACGCCTCCTTGAGCTCACGCACGATCTTCATGATGATTTCCGTCTTGACGTTCACAGTGGAGAAGATCTGGTTGGCGTCGTAGCCCGACTCAAGAGCGGCAATGTACGCAGCAGCGTACGCCACCATGAACGGAGGGTAGAGGAAGATGATGTCCGTGCGGTACGAATACTGGACCAATTGCCTACCGATCAAGACTGGTTAGCTCCGCGCCCGACGTCTGCAATATTGAAGAGCGCGAGGTGTACCATGAGAGTTGAAGGCAGTCGTCATGGAGATCAAACTCATCGAGGAACCTGTGGAATTCGGTCATATCACGACCTTAGAGGCGTCCAGTGTCAAAGTAAAAATGAGGAGCCGTCGGCAATACGTACGCTAGCAGCGGTGCGAACGGGTGGTAGAGAATCAAGTCGAACTGAAGAGCCTCAACCACGTAGAACTCGCACTCGAGGATGTCTTTGTCCTGAAAGGTGTACATCACTTCGTCCTCATCTACGCCAGCTACACACATATAGAGACAGATAGATTCAGATGATGTTCGTGCGCGTACCAATCGCATTACATACTCACTCGTGGTGTAGTGATGAAGCACCGACGCGACAGCACTAAGTGACAATTGGTTTTCCTCGACTTTCGACGCGAGGAAGAACACGGTGCCGACGACCAAGTGCGGATCAAAGTTGCAAAAGCTCTGCCTGGTCCACCATATCACCCACATTATGAGTAGCTGATCCTGATCGATCTGGACTACACACGTCCCTTACGTTTGATAAAAGCGGCGGTAGAAAATGATGGCGGTGTAGATGATAATCTGACGAACGTGGAGGCGCTGCCCAATCTCCTCCAGCACTAAAATAAAATACAACGCACCACAACTCAATAAGGGAACCATACGAGCCGCAAACGTGTTCATGCGAACTCACACGCGATGTTGGCGAGATGGATGCTGTCGATTTCGTCCTCGGTCAACGCCCGCCGATCGAGCGGGTTGCGTCGCCGCAACTCGCTCCTGGTCACATCTTTCATCCAGTAGAGGCTTCCCGACACAAACCAGCACGCATCGTTAGATATCTACCCCATGCAGCGCGTCGCGTACCGCGGGAGATGCTGCGCACTAGTGAGTCGACTGCCAGAAGTTGGTCCCCATTTTCGCTCCTTCGTCTTCTAATCTCGTTTGGAACGTGTGTGTTGTCCGAAGCAACCGGATAAATAGTGTATACCAAATCGTATACTACGTCGTATACGATTTGGTATACACTCTTTTCAGGAGTGGAATGAACCCAACTCAAAATGCAATGTGGGCGGCACGAGTCCGCTTTTCATCGAGTTCGTGTTGTGCGACTACCAACGTCCCTAGCTGCACCAATCGCTCTACAGATCGCGGTCGAGCTCATCGTCCTCATCGTCTTCCTCTAAGATCTTGGTAAACTTGGCGTCGTTATCCTCATCTTCGTCATCCTCCTCCTTGAGGAGATCCTTGAGGTCGGGCACCTTGACGGCATCGATGTTGTCCTGCTCCTTCTGGGAGATATCGCTCAGCAGCTTGCCGCTGTAGATATCGTCCGTGAACTGCTTGGTGAGCTCCATGTAGTCGTCGAAATCGGTCGGCTGGTTCTTGATCCAGACGCAGAACACGGCGAACGCGACAATACCAATGAGACGCCACTTGCGCTCCGAAGCATCCGTCGGACGCATCGCATAGAGAGGCTTGAACGAGTCCGCGACGCCAAGGTTGTCATCGAAGATGTTCGGCAGCAGCCAGTACTCGAATCCCACCATCCAGAGCACGAAGAAAATGAACAGACGAACCACGACAAACACGGTGATGAAGATGAGGAACGTGACAGAGCAGTACCACAGCGCGACCTTTGCCCACTGGGGCCAAATCGGGAAGCACGTGATGACGAGGAAGCCGATGATCAGCAGCGCCGTCAGAACGTTGCGCATCGTCTTCGCGCCTTCGTACATCCACGTGTAGTACCCGTCAAAGACAAACTCCTCGCTGCGAGACGGCGCGAGAAGCTTTCGGTTCTTGGCATCGCGTTCCGAGCGGTGGATGAAGCCGTGCGTGAGGAGGGCCTGGCCCACGGAGAGCACCTGGTCCTTGGCCGTCAGATCCGCAAAGTGCTTCTTCGCGCCCGGGCTCTCGAGCAAGAACGACGCGAGCTTATCGCCGCGGAAGTACTCCACGCGCTTGCCCAGCTCAATCGCCTGGCGGACTGACATGCCCTTGCGTCCTCGCAGAAGATCGGCCATCTTTTTCGCGCCAGCGTCGCTCTCCCACGACATGCTTCCAGCCTATTCCACGCCACGCACACAACGATACCTGCGTCAGTCGTGCATCCTCACGATCACCATCATCACCATCCAGTCGTCATCTACTCACCGTGGTCGTCTTCTCTGCAGTGGTGTCGGCCATGGTGGTTACTGTGGTGCCTTTCTCGTTCTGCGGCTTGCGGGTAAAGGGGGAAATGCCTCGCGTCGTCGTGAGGTTGCTTGCGGACCCGTCCGATGGGATGCCTGGAATTCCAGAAAATGATATTCCTCTCGCAGTCTCTCGCTGTCTCTTCCTGGCCGCCTCTGCAAAGGGTCTGCTACCCTAATTGGGCAACCTCTATCTTTCTCGCTCTCATCTCACGACCCTCAATTAGCAAGTGAGTGACGTGGCTTGCCAGAAGCCCCTGTCACTGTCTCGAGGTGACAGAAGTGCTAAAAGTACCCGCTTATCGGTACGCCATCTGGTACAACGTACCGTACGTCAAGAGCCCAAGTTCCCACTCCGCAAAAAGTGGGAAGGAGAAAAGGAAAGCCAATTCCTCACGCGAACCTAATACCAGGCGACGGACGATGAGCAGCGGCTTCCGCGTGGGTGGGGCAGGCGCGGTCGTCCAGATGGAGGCCGCGGCGGCGACGGACAAGCCTGGCGACGCGTACTACGTGTCTCCAGCGGCCCATATTGGTCGCGTGGTCACCGGAGTCGTGCTCATGGGCGAAGTCCGGAGCAAACCGGCGGCGACGACGGACGCCGGCCCAAGTGGCGTGGAGAAGTTTGGCGTCGCCAGCGTCGCTTTCGCCGACAAGCTCGCAGAGCAAGGCTATAAAGTAGCTGTCGTGGAGGCAGCCGCGGTGAAGGCTCTCGAGGAAGGTGTGCAGAACTGCGTAGCGCGCGCCGAGCAGTCGGCGGGCTACCTCAAGCAGCACCACGATGTGCAGCGCGTGGCGTTCCTTGGATATGGGGCCGGAGCGGATATTGCTATCAAGATGGCGCTCGCTGAGCAGCAGCTGCAGCCCGCGTTCGACTCTTTTGTGGCGCTGTCTCCTGAAGGGCGCTTTGCCTGGACGCTCGACGGAGAGCCTGAGGTGCTGCCGCCAACTCTGGTGCTGGTTGGCGGGAAGACATCCTATGCACAATCCGACGCTGTATGTGGCTCGAATTGCCTTTGGCACTATCCAACGTGGATCTAGCTAACTTTCTGTACGTCATTGCTGTGAACTAGTTCGAGCATCTCCAGAACACATTCAACAAAGTCGCATCCACACACAGCAACACGCCGACGTTTCGGTCGCGCGTGTTTCCCAGCCAGAGCAAGGGGTTTGCATTTTCGGGCATCACGGACGAAGACGCAGCGACACAGGCGATCGCCGAAATCCTCGACTGGCTCGTCATGCACTTGCACCGCTTCCGCGTCGCAGCGTGCACGAGTGACATGGATCCATGGTACCAACGCATTCCACTCCAGCACTCCGCGCCGTCCACTGCGTATCATTCTCTAATCACTAACGAAACCGATACTGGGCAGGTGGCCACAAGGACGCAATGGGCCGTTCTGCAACGTTGGGCAGAAAACGTGGCAAGAGTCGAGAAACGCGTGGTTGACGCCGAAGGTGGCACGGTACGTTTCTGTCTCGGTTGGCATCGAAGCGGCTTGCAAAGCGCTCTCATCATTTGTGATTTGCTCTTACGTTAGACCCCCTCGCCCACCCGCCGTCCCCAGCCATGTGCTGTTTGATGGGCTGTCGAGTATGCGGAGAACGTTTGAGCTGCCGCATCGCATGGCGCTGGGCGACATTGTCGAACTCTTTGTGGAAATCTGGGAAGTTCAACAATGATCAGAGGATATGGGCGGCAAATCAAAAACAGGAGGTACCACCCATTCTGGAGCAAGCTAGCGGCGTGGTCAAATACAAGCCCTTATCTACTCACTCGTACCCACGCTGGAGAAGGTCTGGCCGCTAATTATGGTTCTCACTCCCCCATCTTCTCTGCGTGTTATGCTGCGTGGTTTTCAGAAATAGCCGCCGCCCGTCGTTCCTTTGCCTCCTGCGCGCCCCGCGTGCCGGTAGCTTGAGGGACCCACGCAAGACAGCGAGTGCGCGGCAACGCCGAGCGGGAGGGTTCCAGCGCCGGCGACGATGAGCAAGTCGCTGGCCGACGCAAGTCCGCCCGACACGCCACTGGGCGAAGGCAAGCTCCTTGACGATGTATCGCTCGAGGCGACGTCTCTTGAAACGCTCGAGAACGATTTCCAGGAGGTGCTAGCAGAGCTGGCGGGGGACAAGAGCCTAGAGCGCTTTCGCTTGGAGTACGAGAAACTGCATCGCGCGCTGAAGAAGTCCAACGGCCAGGAGAAGAAACTCATCAAGAAGTGCCGTGAGCTGAACGCGGAGATCATCAATAATGCCGCCAAAGTCCAGACCGCGCTGAAGCTGTCCCAGGAAGACCAGGCAAGTATCGCATCGCTCAAGAAGGAGATGGAGAAGGCGTGGAAGATGGTCGACGCGTCTCACGAGAAGGAGATCCGCGCGAAGGAGACCATCCAGCAGCTCAAGGAGGAGATCAACAACCTCAGCCGCTTGGTAGAACAAGGTGCCGGGTTGAGCGTCGGTCAGGAGAACATGTTGAAGGAAGTGATGCGTGCCAAGGAGGAACTCGCACGCGTGAACGAAGAGCACGAGGCGAACGCCAAGAAGGACCACGAGCGGATCCAGGAGCTCCACAAGCGGATCAGCGAGATGGAGCAATCTGCGATCCAGCAGAAGAGCGACATCCAGACGCTCAAAGACCAGCTCGCGATGAAAGCCGCAGAGCAGGAGCGCGAGCTGCGACGCCGCGAACGGCTCGACAAGGAGCTCAAGGACGTGCGCAACAAGCTGGAGAAAAAGACGCTCGAGCACGGAATGCTGGCGACCGAATTTTCCAAGACGCAGACCCATTCGCTCGCGCTGGAGAAGCAGCTGGCCGAGGCGCGGAGCACGATGGACAAGTACGTGCGCGACTACGAGACGCTCTTCGGCCGCACGCAGAAGCTCACGGACCTACTCAATGAGCAGAACGACAAGACCATGCAGCTCGAAGTCGAGAAGCGCAACCTGGAGAACGAGCTGAAGATGAAGCAGGATGAGGCGAACCGCATCCGCCTCGAAAAGGCCATGGCTGAGCGCAAGATCGACAAGGAGAAGCGCAACCAGCAGAAGCTCGAGGAGAAGCTCGAGGACGAGCACACGTCTAAGCTTGTGCTGCAGACCCACGTCAAGAGCCTGCAGCGCGACCTGGACGCGGACAAGATCAACGAGGACCATTTGCGCGCCGAGATGGAGGCGCTCGAGCGGGAGAAGCAGATGCAGATGAAGAACGTGCAAAAGTCGGACGCCAAGGCCAAGAAGGCGCAGGACGAGGTCAAGACGAACGAGCGCGTGGCCAAGAACTTGGAGCAGGAGCTCGCGGCGTTCAAGATGGAGGCGACCAAGCAGCGCAAGCTCATTTATCAGCTCGAGAAGGAGCGTGAGAAATACGGTATGGAGGCGTCCGAGCAGCGCAAGCTGTACCTGCAGGCCGAGGAAGAGGCCAAGCTCAAGGAGATGCGCATCCACGAGATGCAGAAGAAGCTGAACGAGGGCGAGACCAAGCTCAAGCAGCAGCAGCAGCTCTACGAGGCCGTGCGCAGCGAGCGCAACCTGTACAGCAAGAACCTGATCGAGAGCCAGGACGAGATCGCCGAGATGAAGCGCAAGTTCAAGATCATGACTCATCAGATCGAGCAGCTCAAGGAAGAAGTCTCGGCCAAGGACGTGGCGCTCGTCAAGGAGCACTTTGACCACCAAAAGGTGGAAAAGCAAAAGGAGCAACACAAAAACGAGCTCGCGCGGCTGCGCGCGCTGCTCGCGACGAACGAGGAGACCATCAACAACCAGGACGCCGAGATCCGCAAGCTCACGACCATGATCCGCCGCATGGACGACGAGGCACTCGAGCAGCGCAAGGAGTACGACCAGGTGATCAACGAGCGCGACATTTTGGGCACGCAGCTCATCCGGCGCAACGACGAGCTCGCGCTGCTTTACGAGAAGCTCAAGATCCAGCAGTCGACGCTGAGCAAGGGCGAGGCGCAGTACCAGGAGCGGCTCCAGGACATCCGCGTGCTCAAGCTCAAGATCACGGACCTCAAGCGCGAGCTGTACATCGCCAAACACCAAGTGGGCCAGGCGGACGAGCTCAAGCGGGAGGTGTACCACCTGCAGCGCGAGCTGCTCCAGGAGAAGACCAAGGTCAAGGCGCTGTCCGAAGAGCTGGAGAACCCGATGAACGTGCACCGGTGGCGCAAGCTTGAAGGCAGCGACCCGGCGACGTACGAGCTGCTCCAGAAGATCCAGACGCTCCAGAAGCGGCTGATCCAGAAGACGGAGGAGGTCGTGGAGAAAGACCTCGTGATCCAGGAGAAGGAGAAGCTCTACGCCGAGCTCAAGACGATCCTCGCGCGGCAGCCCGGGCCGGAGGTCGCCGAGCAGCTCAGCTGGTACCAGCAGGTCGTGCGCGAGAAGGAGAAGCAGCTCAAGAGCCTGCTGAGCGAGCAAAACATGTTCCAGTCCAAGGAGAACGAGCTCAAGTTCGAGATCGAGCGGCTCGCGCGCGAGCTCCACGAATTCAAGCGCAAGTACTACAAGAAGAAGCTCGAAGACAAGATGCGCGACAGGAACGCGCCCGTGGTCACGCGACCCAACCAGTTGCCCACCAGCGGAGACCGACTGCCCAACCTCATGTCGAATGGCGGCAGTACGAGCAAACCCGCGGGTGGCGGGGGAGGCAGGCCCACCCCCGCGGAGGTCCAGAAGCAGCTCGCCGTGGCGGCGTCCAGCCGGTTCATCGGCGGCGGCTTCAGTCTCAACCAGTAGGTATTTTAATACAGTATAATAACCACGTTAGGAGTGAATCAGTCAGTGCTCGGGCGCGGTCTTGGGAAAGTGGGCGTGTACTTTTCCCCACGAGAACAAGCAAAGCCTCACCGCTGGGTGTGTGTGTGGGGGGGGGAATCATGGATTCGTACGCTACTGCTGCTACGCGTCCTCGTGTCTAGAGCTCATCCTTCTCCGCGACGGTCTCCTCGTCCAGGTTCACTGTCACCTCCTCCTCGGCGTCCTCCTCGTCGGCCGAGTCCTTCTCCTCCGCCTCGGCTGGCACCTCGATCTCGGGCTCCAGCGTGAGGTCCTCGAGACCCATGCTGCCCTTCATGATGCGGTACACGCGCGATGCAAAGTGGTCGATGTCGTTCATGTCGAAGCCCGAGTTGATGAGCGCGGCGTCGTACAGCAGCCACGCGAGGTCCTTCGTCTCGTCGTCCTCGGGCTTGCTCGCGAACAGCGCGTCCAGCTTGGTGATGATCGGGTGGCGAGGGTTGAGCTCGAGAATCGCCGAGCTCGGGCCAGTGGTTGGGCCCGCGTTCTTGTCGGCAAACGTCTGCGCCTTCATGATGCGCTGCATGTTGGCCGAGTAGCCCCACTGCGACGTCACCATGACCGCGGGCGAGTCCACCACGCGCTGCGAGGTCGTGACCTTGGAGATCTTGCCACCGTACAGCTTCTTGAGAGCTTCCGTGAGCGGCTTGAACTTGTCCGCGTACAGTTTGTCGCGCTTCTCCACGAGCTTGTCGTCCTCGTCGCCAAACTTGACGCCTTCCTTGGTAATCGAGGCCAGCTTCTTGCCTTCAAAGTCGTGCATGTACTGCACCGTGTACTCGTCTAGTGTGTCCACGAGGAAGAGCACTTCAAGATCCTTGGCCTTGATCTTCTCGAGGAACGGCGAGCGGTTGCAGGCATCGACCGACTCGCAGGCAATGTAGAAGATCGACTCCTGCCAGTCCTTCATGCGGCCCACGTACTGGTCGAGCGAGATCCACTTGCCGTCGCTCTTGTTCGTCTTGAAGCGCAGCAGCTTGGTGAGCTTGTTGCGGTTCGCCGAGTCGTCCATCACGCCGAGCTTGATGTTGCGGCCAAACTCCTCCCAGAACTTGTTGTACTCCTCGTTCTCGTCGTCTTCTTCCTCCTCGTCGTCGTCGGCCTTGACGTCCTTCGACTTGTCGCCGTCCTTCTTCTTGTCGGCCGCCTCGGCCTCCTCCTCCTCGTCGTCTTCGCCTTCGTCGTCGTCGCTCTCGTCCTCCGACAGCTTGCGCAGCATCTCGAGCACCTTGCGCACGAGCTTCTTCTTCATCACACGCAAGATCTTGTTCTCCTGGAGCGTCTCGCGCGACACATTGATCGGCAGGTCGTCCGAGTCCACGACACCGGTGATAAAGTTGAGGTACCGTGGCAGCAGGTCCTTAAAGTCGTCCGTGATCAACACCTTGCGCACGTACAGCTTGATGTCGGCGTTCTTGTTCTCAAAGCTTCGGTACAGATCGTGCGGCGCGCGGCCGGGGATGTACAGAATCGACTTGAACTCGATCTCGCCCTCGGCCTTGAAGTGGATCCATGTGAGTGGGTCCGTCGCGTCCTTGTGGATCGACTTGAAAAAGCTCTTGTACTCGTCCTCGGCAATGTCCTCCTTCGGGCGCGTCCAGATCGCCTTGACCTCGTTCACGCGATCCCACGACCAGACCGTGCGCGTCTCTGTGCGCTTCTTGGGCTCCTTCTTCTTAGGTTCCTCGTCTTCGTCCGTGGCCTCGAGCTCCTCGCTCTCGTCGTCGTCCTTCTTGTCCTCGGGCTTGTCCTCCTCGTCGTCTTCCTCGGCCTCTTCCTCGACATCGTACGTCTCCGTGTGGGTCGAGTTGACGTAGATAGGGAAGTTGATAAACTCCGAGTAACGCGTCACGAGGTTCTTGAGCTTGTCCTGGTCCTGGAACTCGACCGCGTCCTTCTTGAGGAACAGCGTGATCTCCGTGCCGCGGCCGAGCGTGTCGCCGCGCGGGTCCTTGGCGACCGTGAACGACGCGTTCGCGTCCGACTCCCAAATGTGCTGGTCGTCGTCATTGTGCTTGGAGATGACGCGCACGCGGTCCGCGACGAGGTAGACTGAGTAAAAGCCGACGCCAAACTGGCCAATGAGGCTCGTGTCGCCCTTGTTCTTGGCCATCATTTCGACAAAGTTGGCCGTACCCGACTTGGCGACCGTGCCGAGATTGGCCACGAGGTCCTTCTTGGTCATGCCCACGCCCGTGTCACGGATCGTGAGCGTGTGCGTGTCCTTGTCAAAGCTGATGCGGATGTCGAGGTCCTTGGTCGCGCCCAGCAGCGCGTCGTTCGAGAGCGCGAGGAAGCGGATCTTGTCGAGCGCGTCCGACGCGTTCGAGATGAGCTCGCGCAGGAAGATCTCCTTGGACTTGTAGAGCGAGTTGATGATGATGTCCATGAGCCGCGAGACCTCGGCCTGGAACTCAAACTTCTCGCCGTTCAAGTGCGCCGCGTCCAGTGCGTCCACGTCCAGCGACGGCGACGCTCTTCTGTACCACAGATCCACAACCCAAACGCACAGACGTATCCCTAGGCGTTAGTCCGACGTCAAAGTCCATCGACCGTGGAGAGAGAGAGAGAGAGAGAGAGAGAGAGAAAGAGAGAGAGAACGCACCCGACGACGCCGTCGGCATCCGCGAGCGACACGTCCGCGCGCGCGGCCGGCAACTGCGCGACGCTGCAGAGCGCGAGGCAGAGCACCACGAGCACCAGCACCAGCGAGCGCATCGGTCGTACAACGTGTGGTGGTGGCTGGTCGGTTGTGGAGAGAGAGAG
>JAADVV010000025.1:0-38790 GCA_023335905.1 Pythium pyrilobum | reverse complement strand
GTACGAGCGCGCGAAGACCGCGAGCGCGTAGCTGTTGAACGCCGGCAGCGGCGTGTACGCGTGGCCCACGGGCCGCAGCAGCGGGTTGCTCGAGGCCGCGAGCCGTCTGTGCGTGGCGCGCGCGTCATTGCGGCGCGTGGCATCGTCGTCCTTGTCGAGCGAGAGCACGGCGAGCGCGGCGCTAGTGTGGTTGGCGCGCAGCGACGAGGGCCGCGCGGCGGCGAGCAGCCGCGTGGACGGCGCGGGCGCGTGGTGGGCGTGCAGCAGCGAGCGCTGCGCGACGGCGCGGACGCGGGAGCGGAGCATGGTGGTTCCCGAGCGGGCGGCGGGTGCGGCGGGTGCGGCGGACGCGGCGGCTTGGACTGTGAGACGTGATGAGGAGATACGCTGGCGTACCAGCGACTGGGAAACGGGTCGCCGCGAGGGATCCGCTCGGATCGCAACGGAAACAGAAGCCACGAAACCCACGGGTCTGGGACCCAAGATCCACACCTGAAAAAGCAGTACCCACGGCACAGGAGTGATGGTCGGCAAGATCACTCACACCAAGCGCAAACATCGCAGCACTCACTCTGGGTCGCATGGGGTACACGACCTACACTCTCGAGGTTGTACTGACGAAATACCGGTAGAACCAAAACCGGTTTTCTCGACCACGCTTTGGCGGATGGTTGCCTTTTCATCCCGCGCGTTTGACATCAATCACTCACCCGCACGCGCGGAGGCAACCATGGTGTCGGCGTCGGCGGCGAAGAAGAAGAAGACAAAGAAGCGCGGCGCGGCCAAGCGGAAGCCCGTCAACCTGCAGGCCAACTTCAACCGTAAGTGCGCGGTCGCAGCCTCCACCAGCGCAGGCGCCGAGGGCGATGCGGACGAGCCCGTCATCAGCGCCGACATGTTCCCGTCCAACGCGCCGGTGGAGGCCACGACACCGGCACCGGGCAGGCTGAATTGTGACGTCGGTAATGTTGGTGCTGCAGGCGGTCTCTCGCTCGGAGACTTCCACTTGCACAGGTCTGCTAGTGTACCACAGCTGAGAGGTTGCCTCGTCGCTGGATACTGACCCAGTAGTTGCTTTCTCTGCCGGCAGTCTCTGCAGCGACGGCAAGCTGAAGCCGCAAGAGGTGATCGCTAAAGCGGCTGAGAACGGCGTCGTGTACATGTCGCTAACAGACCACGACACGATGGCTGGCGTCCCAGAGGCCATGGAGGCGGCACAGGACCTCAATGTTCTCGTCGTTCCTGGTGTGGAAATCAGCGCCGAAGTCAAAGGCGGCGAGAACTTGCACATTCTCGGCTACTTTTACCCTGGTTCAAACAGTGTGGAGCTGGAAAAGCAACTCGAGAAGATCCGGTTTGGGCGCCACAAGCGCGGCAAGGCTATGTTGGAGAAGCTGGTGCGGAAGAGCTGCGGCAGAACCGACTATGTACATTGCAATCGGCCGCTAACGATCTCTCTCGTAGGCTGATATGGGGGTCAAGTTGCAGTGGGAACGAGTGCTCGAGATCGCCGGCGAGGCCGCACCCGGTCGACCGCATGTGGCGCAAGCGCTTGTAGAGGGCGGGTTTGTTCCTCATTTTCGAGAAGCGTTCAACCGGTATCTGGGCAACGATGGTCCAGCGTACGTCGAGGTTCGTGGCAGCTGTGGAAGTTTGCCAAAACGCTTTTGCTGATGCCGTTGCTATGTGTACAGGGTGAACACTTCCCTCCAGAAGATGCGATCAAGTTGATCGAGAGTGCTGGTGGTGTATCTGTGCTGGCACACCCGTGGTGCTGCAAGGACCCGATGAACCTTGTTCCTCATCTCGCGAAGTTAGGGATCCAGGTTCGTCCATTGCCCACGCAGGTGCATCCCCTCTTCAGCAAATCCATCAATCTCACGTGATGTGGCGTGGTGGTACAGGGTGTCGAGGTCTACCACGACACGTCCAAGATCGACATGTACGGGGCACTCGCTGCTGAGTCCGAGCTTCTTCGGGTGCGTTCCTCCGCTGCAGCATCTTGATGTGCGATGCCCACCTGACTATTCTACGTTCCCATCGTTAGCTCGGCGGCTCCGACTTCCACGGCATCGATCCGAAGACCGAGCATGCACCTGGCGATATTCCGTTCCCTAAGAAGCACCTAGAGATCTTCTTGGAACACGCTAAGTGCGTGTGGGAGAAGCCTCTCGGTGCGCGGCTGCGTGAGATTGCGGCTCAGCAGGGCTCTGGAGATGGTAATGGGTGCGAGAGCGTGCTGATCTGGAAGGAGCAGCTCGATTTCGCTCGGCAGGTCGTCGAGAGCGAGCTCAGTATGAGCGTGCAGGTCGACGAAGCTCGGGGTCACTACTGTCGCATTAGAATCGTTAGTTCGTAAGATGTACAATATACTTGGTCCATCGCAACCTACTGGTGCTTCTGCATTGACACATCCAGCAGCTCATGTGTAGCCTCTCGAGATGGAGATGGCTACACGGGAGTTGCTGGATGTGGGGTTTCCCTCTATATAGTGGCACAGGTCCAGGTCGACAAGAATCCGTCGAGTGACGTTGTTGACGCATCAAGCTTGAGGTTGAACTTACCGGTTTGTACCGGTGATGCTTTGCCTTCTCGCTGTGTGGTCTTCTTTGCTGTGCAGTTCATTGATTGACCCGCCGCCAGCACCACCATGAGTGACGCGGACGAGACCAAGCGCGAGGCGCCGCAGCACCACGACGAAGCGGAGGAAGCAGAGATCGATCTGGACGATCTGCTGGATGGTGCGGAGCGACAAGGCGGCTTGCGAAACGAGCACATGGTGGATTAACCACAAAGGGGATGTGGCTGTGTGGGTGGGTGGATGTAGACGCGCTGGACGACTTTGCCGATGAGATCAAGAACAGCGCCGCTGGTGAGGCAAAGCCGTTGGGTTTACAATGAGAGGGAACGGTGCGTCTCTGATGAGCTTGTGTGCTGGTGCAACGTGCAGCGGAGGCGTCGACCAAGTCGGAGATGAGCGGCGTGGCGGACGAGGCGAAGGCCACGCTCGACGCGTCCAAGGAGAACGACATGGAGGCGCTGAAAGAGGTTTGTGCTGAGCTCTCGATGCGACTGTATCACGTGGTACGTGCTAATGCGAAAGCGGTGGTGCCACCCAGAACATGGCCAAGTTCCTAGAGGACGCGCAGAACCCCGAGTTCCAGCAGGTGCTCGAGCAGGCGTTTCGCGAATTGAACACAGACGGTGAGGCAACTAACTACACTACCAGCATGTCCCCTTTACTGCTTGATAGAAAGGTGAACGGTGGATTTGTTTTCGTGTGACACTAGGCGAAGATGCCGATATCGAGCGTCTCTTGGGCTCGCTGCAAGCGAAGGCCGAGGGCGAAAAGCCCGACGAGGACCTCGACGTGAACGTCGGCGTGGCCAAGACGCTGCAGGTACAGATCTCACGACCGAGTTGCGATTGGCTAGTGGTGCAACACCGGCGGACTGACGTGGTGGTGTGTGTCAACTCGATTAGAACATGGCCAAAGCCGCGGAAGACATGGAAGGCATGGAGTCGGCCAAGATGGAGGAGATGGGCGAAGACATGATGGAGGAGATGATGCGCAAGTTTGAAGGCATGGGCGAGCAGGTGCGTGCGACTATAATGGTGTCGTATAAGCTGCGTTGCCTCACCGTTTCTGATTTGATGATGCAAAACGCAGAACGATTTCCAGGGCCTCGTGGACGGAATGATGCAGCAGCTGCTGTCCAAGGACGTCATGTACGACCCGATGAAGCAGATTTGCGAGCGGGTGCGTTGGCTCACTTGAGGAGGACGTGGCGGTCGTGGTGGACTGACACGAGGACTTGTCTGCTGCCTGCAGTATCCTGCGTGGCTCGCGGAGAAGGAGTCACTGCTGTCGAAAGAGGACTACGAGCGGTACGGCAAGCAGTACCAGTACTTCCAGCAGATCACGGCTGTGTACGAGTCCGAGCCCGACAACTTCATGCGGCTCTCGGAGCTAATGCAAGAGATGCAGGAGACGGGCCAGCCGCCGTCGGAGATCGTCAAGGAGCTCGCGCCAGGACTCGAGTTCGATGGCGAGGGCATGCCCGTGATGCCCAACATGGTGCGTCGCTCTCGCGCTGCATGGGTCAGTAGCAGGGTTGTCTGTCTCACTGGGGACGAATGTGGTGTGTTTGTAGGGCGGCGGCATGTTCCCCGGCATGGCTGGCATGCCCGGCTTCCCTCAGCGTACGTTGTGCTTCGTCTATGCTTGCGTGTCTATTATCTCCATCCACTGACCTGACTGGTGGCGTGTTTGCTTCCATCCACTCCCACACAGCGGGCGGCGGCGCAGGCAACGAGCAGTGCAGTCTCATGTAGTAGGAGATGCTCTTTCACAAACCAAAACGTTCACTTGTTCGATGTAGTTTGTCACTCTTATGCGGTGTGTCACTATTTGCCGCCGTATCCTCTGATGTATTTATTACAAGAGCTGTTCATCACTTCGTCATCACTTCTTCGTCCTCGCTGTGCAGGGAGATGGTGGCCGCCGCGCCGTCCGCTTCCGCTGCTGCTGCGCCGCGCGCCGCCGACTGGCGCTTCGAGAGCCGCCTCCCGTGGCCGGGCGTGCGCGGCCGCCGCCTCTGGCAGCACGTCACCAGCGGAGGTGACAGCGCCGCCGTGGACGACGATGACTCGGACGACGACGGCACGGGCGACGACGAGCCGGTCGCCCCGCGGCCGCGCAACGCGCCGCCGTCCGTGCGGTACGAAGTCGAGATGTGCGAGCCAACGGCGGGCCACATCGCACTCGTGCTGCTGCGGCGCGACCCGCCGGCGGCCTCCGACGCGACGCCCCACGCGTCGACGCCCGTGCCGCCCAGCGGCGCCGCGCAGCTCGCGATCCCGCGCGTGCTCTACGTCGTGGACGCCGTGCCGCCCAAGCGCGCGTCGCCTGTCGCGCCGATGACTCATGTGTCGTCTTCCTCGTTCAGCGGCCGCAGCGCCGCGGGCGCCGAGCCCAAGTGGGCGATGCTCTCGTCGAACGCGCGCGCACACAGCTTTGGCGGCGCGACCTCGGCGAGTACGGCGGCCGTGGGCGGCTCGGCCGAGGGTGCCGTGACGCCGTCGCTCGTGTTCAGCTCGGTGCAGCCGCACCACCACCACGTGGACGAGCTCGCGCTCGTGGAGGAGCTCTTCACGACGTCGCGCGCCACGAAAGACGCGTGCATCCTCGCCAAGCCGCCGCTGCTCTGCGCGCGCTTTGACTGCCGCCTCGTCGCGATCCGCTTCTCGCGCGGCAGCCACGCGGCGTCGGCGGCGCCGCTGCGCTGCGTGGTCGCGCGCGAGGACGGCATGTGCTACATCTGGGAGTGGAGCGCCGACCTCCACACGTGGAGCTTCCTCAACCGGTTCTGCTTTCTCGACAATCCCAACCTCAAGTGGACGCGGCCCGTGGTGCTCTTCTCGACGGCCCACTGCCCGGCCTGGACGACCGCGTCGGCCACCACGAGCACCAGCAGCAGCAGCACGAGCAGCGACGCCGTCGAGACGACCGAGCTCGCGTGGTGGTCGGCCGAGACCAAGAACGAGCCCAAGCTCTTTGTACGCAAGATCCAGTTTGGCGTCGAGAAGAACACGTTCCGCACCGAGATCCGCATCGGCAGCGCGTTCGAAGTGCCCGACGCGCGCGGCGTCGCGGCGCTGCGCAGCTCGTCGCTCGGGCTCTGGGTCGTCGCGCGCGCGGACGGCGTGCGGCTGCGCAGCGTCGCGACGCTCGCGGTGCTGCGGCTCGACTGGCGCGCGGTCCTCGGCGGCGATCGTGGCGATGGCAACGGCGACAGTGACAAGAGCGACGCCGCCGACGCCACGCTCACGTGCGTGCACAGCGTCACGGGCGAGCTGCTCGTGCTGCACCGCGCGTCGGGCCGCGTGATGGTCGTCGCCGTCAAGGCCGCGGCCGACGGACAGCCGACGCTCGTGAGCAAGCAGCTCCTGCAGATCGCGTCTTCCCACGACAACAGCAACAACGACGACGACGACGACGACGCCGTCGTCCACGACGTCGTCCACGACGTCGTCCACGACGTCGCGGCCCACCGCCAGCTCCTGCTGACGCTGCACAGCCAGCGCGTCGCCGTCTACAGCCTCGTGTCGGGCGCACTCGTGGCGTCGCTGCAGCTGCCCACGGCGCACTGGAGCGTCGAGAAGACGCCACTCTCGCTGTGGGCGACCGCGAGCGGCAGCAGCCGCAGCGGCGCGAGCGCCGTCGGGCTCGTGGGCGCGCGCGGCTACTGGCAGCTCCACGCGCCGTCGGCCCATGCGCTCGTGGGGCTCCACCGCGGGAGCCACGCGGACGCGCTGCGCGTCGCGTCGCCCTACGGCACGACCATGGCGTTTGACGCCGCGCGGTTCGCACTCGAGCTGCTCGCGTCGGCGCGCGCGCTCGTGGGCGAGACCCACGCGGCGGCGTGGGCGGCCGCCGTGCGCAGCCTCTCGAGCCCGGCGCTGCTGCTCGCGTCGCTGGCGCCGCACCCGCGGTCCGCGGCCGCGACCGAAAAGCTGCTGGACGACATGGCCGAGCTCGTCGCGGCGATCTACCGCGTGACCCACGAGGTACTGGTCTCGGGCCGCTTTAGCGCGGCGCTGGAGAAGCGCGACGACGCGCTGCTGCTGCGCGGGCTGCCCTTCGTCACACCGGCCAACGTCGAGGCGCTGCACCACCTCGCCAACTGGGTGCTGCTCGCCAAGCGCAAGCTCGCGCGGCTGCGCGGCGCCGTGGTCCACAAGGGGACGCGCCACTCGCGCGCGCGCACGGTCAGCTCGCTCACGACGTTCGCCACGGAGGACGAGACCGGCGGGGGCCGAGACGCCGCGATGCCGCCGCTCAACCCGCTCGAGCCGCACGCGGCGAGCGACGCGGACGACGACGACGACGACGACGACGCCTCGGCGTCGCGGCTGAGCCGCAAGCTGCGCCCCATGACGAGCCTCCAGTTCGCGGCGGGCAGCTGCTCGGCGCGCCACGGCGGCCAGTGGCTCGCGCAGCTCGAGACGCTGCTGCTACCGCCGGCGCCGGCGCCGCCGCACGCGCTGCTCTTTCACGAGGAGCGCGCGCTCGCCGACTTCCAGTTCGCGCTCTCATCCTTTTCCAAGCACTTGTACTTTGAGTCCATGGGCCGGCTCTACCTGCTCCACGCGCCGCACAAGCTGCTCGCGTTTGTGCGCCGCGTCGCGCAGTTTGCGCCGCGGCTGTTCTCGCTGTCGGGCGCGCAGGCCGTCGCGCGGTCCCACGCCGAGCGCGCGCTCACGCTGCTGCCGCCGGCGCCGCGGCTCGTCGACCGCGTGCGCCGCGAGGCGGCCGCGACGGCCCGCAGCCGCAGCACTGCAGGCGAGACCGCGCCGCGCAGGAAGCGCAAGCCGCACGCGTCGGACGCCGACAGCGGCGCGAGCGCAGCGCTGCTCGTGTACGCCGAGCTGCTGCGGCTGTGCGGCCACGAGCTCGAGGCGTGCCGCGTGCTGCTCGCCGCGGACCTCTACGACGACTGCGTCGCGACGACGCTCGCGCCCAGAGAGCAGGAGGAGAAGGACGAACAGCGACAGGAAGAGGAAGCGGAGCAAGCCGTCGCGAGCGTGCGCGCGGCCCAGTTCTTTGCCGTGCTCGAGTACTGCGTGGCCCACCGCTCGGCGCGCGACCTGGAGGCGCTGCTCGAGAAGAAGCCGCGCCGCGTGGACGCGCTGCTCGTGCTGCGCACGCTCAAGCAGCTGCTGCCGCTGCGCGTGGAGAGCGGGAGCCACGCCGAGGCCGCCGGCGTGAGCGTCGGCAGTCTGCGCCGCGTGCTACTGCGGCTGCTGCGCGAGCACCGCGCGGACCAGCTCGCGCGGGCTGTATGATGAGATCTCAGTTGTAGTACCGTCCCATGGAAGAGACCCGGTCACGTTGTTGAGGAATTTGGTTAACAGAGACCTACGCATGGAATGGAATGGAATGGGAATGGGAATGGCAATGGCAATGGCAATGGCAATGCCAAGACGCCGTGCGCTTCTCAGGCGGCGACGAACTGCCAGAGCGCGAGCGCGACCGACCGCTGGACCCACTTGCTCTGCGGGAACTGGGCCTCGTCGGCGGCTACCGACACGGAGAAGAGCAGCTTGTCGCGGCGCGCGCTCGAGTACACGGGCAGGCGGCGCAGCGGCGTCGCGAGGCTTTCGATCTCGGCGACGGGCACCCACCGCATGTAGACGGCGTCGAGGTTGTTGCGGATGGCCTTGGACGGCGCGAAGCCGCTCGGCGCCCACTCGGCGCCCTCGATCTGGAAGCCGCGCACGGCAAAGCACCCGATCTGGTCGCTTGCCGGACGCACGTCCGCGACGAGGTGCAGCTGGTCGAGCGAGCACTGCAGCGCCGCCGCGACGTGCTGGCGCGCCGCGGTCGTGAACGCCTCGGGCGAGAAGAGTCCGCCGAGCCACACGCCCGTCGTGACGTTGAGCAGGTCGCCAGCGTTGCCCGCCGATGCCGCGAGCTCCGTGAGCTGCTTGACGCGGCGGCTGAAGTCGCTGATCCACTCGGGCAGCGACAGCTCGTCGAACACCTGATACAGGCGCAACCACTCCTTGGGCACCTTGTCGCGGTAGAGCGTCTGCATTGCCTCGCGCACGTCGTTCGTCGGCTTGGACTTGTAGTGGCACACAGACTGGACGGTCGTCAGCAGCATGCGCACGGTCGCGAGGAACTCGGCGCCGAGCTCCACTTCGCGGAACAGACAGCGGTACATCGGGTCGCCAAAGTGGGATGCGTCCCGCGCCAGCGACGGCAGCGCCTCCGGCAGATCCGCGAGCCACGCTGACACGCGCTGGTCGAGGTCCTGCACCCACTTCGGGCGCGTGTCGGCGGAGGCCTCGGACGACTTTTCGGTTGCCGAGCCGAGCACCATGCTCTCCTCCTCGCTCGTGCTCGCGAGGTCTTCGCTGCCGTACAGATCCTGCATCGCCTGGAAGTTGCGCAGCATCTGCTGGCCCTGATTTGTGAGCAGCATCGTCTCCGCGGACCGCGGCAGACCGAGCCACGACGGAGGGTTCGTGCTCGGCAGCGCGTGGATCCACTCCATAAACTGCTGCTTGGTCTTTCCTTCCGCGATCGTCACGTCTTCGTCGTCGTTCACGAGCCGGAACGAGTTCTGGTAGCTGTCCGGTGTGAACACGTTGTCGAGAAGCGTGCCGAGCAGCTGCTCGTCGAACTCGTTGTCGATGCGGCCGCCGTAGATCGACTCCTTAAGCGTCGTGCGGATCGCCGTCCACGGGATGTTGTCCGGCGCGATGTGCGCGCGGTTGTGGCCCACCGAGTTGACCCAGCGGTCGATCACGTCGCACGCGCCGCGGAAGTCGGACTGGCTGAACTCGTACGTCTTGGACCAGCCGACGGGCGCGTACCGCAGACGCTCCTGCACGAGCGCGTGGAACCACGCGAGCAGCAGGTACAGCCGCGCCCGCTCCGTCGGTGCCTTGTTCATGCGGTCGGGCGACACGCCGTCGAGTGAGCGGATCATACTCGACTTGACGCCGCTTGGCGCTTCAAACACAAACATGTCGCAGATGCGCAGCAAGTTCACGGGCAGGTTCGGGTGGATCTCGCTCGTCAAGAAGAGGCGGAAGTTGGGGTGCACACTCTCGCGACTGTTGTATAGCTTCTTCTCCACGCTCACGAGCCACGACGGACACAAGTGCACGTTACGCAGCAACACCCACGAACCGTTCTTTAGCGCCGTGTTCAGACACTTCTCAGCCGTGTCGAAGCCCTCGGCCGAGCCCATCGAGACTGAGTTGTACTTCTTCTGCAGCGTGATCGCCAGCTCATCGACCTGGGCACTCGCGTCGAAGCCCGTTGTCGAGCACAGCAGGATGCCGCGGCTCGCGTGCGTGTCGTTCTCGATGTTCTTGCGCAGCTCGATTTCGCCACGCCACGGGAAGTCCGCGCCGAAGACCGTGTTGACAAATAGTTCAGCCGCGTAAATGGTGCGGTCAGGACGGAGCATCTGGATCAGCACGACGCGGCGGAACGCAGCGCGCCGCGCATTGGCGGTCTCGTCGACCAGCGCAGCGTCCCATCCTTGCGGCGTGACCTTCTCCGGCGCCGGGTGCTTGATGAACGCGTTCCAGGCCGCGGCGTTCTGGCGGATATGATCATCAAGGTGCTTGAACGACTGCACACCCAGCAGCTTGACAAGACGCTCGAACTCATCGCTCGAGAATCCTGGCAGCATGGGCTGAAGATCTTCGCGCCCACGCTGCTGGTCAACACGAGCCAACACTGACGAGTAGTTCAGCAGCAACTCGATCTCGTCTTCCGTTGGGAAGTCTGCCGTCGCCGTCCCTGCATCGGCTAACGCAGCGTCCGTCTCGCGGACCAGATCCAGGTAGATCTGCGCGAGGCGCAGCGCAAACATCAGCTTGTCTGTCTCCGCAAGGCCACGACTGACGCGGCCAGCGATGAACGAGAACAACGTCTTGGACAGGAAGCGCAGGCGCGCGGTTGGGTTCACACTGTTGCGAGGGCTCGCCGGCGACGCGAGCACGCTCGTGAGCACACCAAGGAAGTACCCGAGCGAGAACTGGTACAAAAAGTGCACCGACGAGAGGCCTTCCAAAGCAAAAAAGAGACGCGACGCGCCACGCGCGAGCGGGTTGTACAGCTTCGTTGCAGCGAGGACAGTCTCCATCGTTGTGTGGGTCTGTGCGACCTGCTGCGAGATCTGAGCGGCTTCGGCCTTGGTGCTTTCCAGCGCATTGATCACACTGTCGTCGTCCAAGATGTTGCCCTGCACGTT
Source organism: Pythium pyrilobum (assembly GCA_023335905.1). Lineage (NCBI taxonomy): Eukaryota > Oomycota > Peronosporomycetes > Pythiales > Pythiaceae > Pythium > Pythium pyrilobum. The sequence goes on along the minus strand of JAADVV010000025.1, from coordinate 28,012 downwards.
GTTGATCTGCTGGAGCAGCAGGTCTTCGAGCTCGCGCAAGCGCGCCTGGTACTCCCCCTGCAACTTCAGCAGACTGATGCGCCTCTCTTCGGCCTCGGGCTGCTCGTGCTTCATCAACAGACTCAAACTCTGGCTCTCGAGCGAGCTTGGGGTCACCGTGAAGTTGACAAACGTAACGCGGCTGCAGATGTCGGGTGTGAAGCGGCACGACGGGTCTCGCGTGATCAAGAAGAGTCGGAAGTCCGGCGAATAGTCGATCTCCTCACCACCGAGTCGGATCAGCACACGGCCACCAGTCTTGTACAGCTCGCGGTTAAGAACTGGGTTGAGGATCGGGTCGATGTTCTCGACTTCGTGCACGAGCAGTGCCGTACCGAAACGGATGGCACTCGCGAGCACCTTCATGAAGGAGCTGTCCAAGAACGACGTCTGCGCGATCTTGGTGTTAGTCTTGAGAGCGTAGTACTTCATGATGAAGTTGTTCGCTTGTCCGGACGGGTCGATGATGAGTGGGAAGCGGTGGAAGCGCTCCAGGATGATCGCGTTCTCGTAGCAGAGCTCATCAGTAGGCAACTCGCTCATCTGCCACTCCAGCTGCTGGTTCGGTCGTGACAAATAGTCGACGAAGCTCAGCTGCGGGTTCGTTTGGATGCCCATTGTTTCCAGAATGTCGCGCCAGTCTTGGACGAGAATCTTTCGCTGCTGGAAGTCGAGAAAGCCCACATAAGTCAGGAACGACGACGACAGCAGCGTGTCGCCCACGAGAGTCTTCATTTGGTGGTCAAAGTTGTTGGAGCCAGCCTCCCATCGCCCGCTCTCAGCCAATAGACTCTTGAGCAGCGCCACGGAGCGCTCCACCTTCTTGCCCACACCCGCCATGTCGTTCGTGATCATCTGCGCCTCGTTGATCAGAGCCGCGTACTCCTGCTTGTAGCTCTCAATGCGGACCTCGAGCGCGTCGATCGTGGTCTTCGCCTGCTCGTAGCGCTGGCGAAGGTCAGCAGACTTTTCGATCAACGTTTGGACCTCCTGGCGAAGCGGCTGGATGCTGTGCAAGATCCTCGTGTAGCTGAGCTGTGACGTGACCCACTTGAAGAGAGGTCCACACGCCTTAGACGCGCGATTCACCTTCTCGTACTCGAATTCGTCAGCGTTCTGGACATAGTTCGTCTGGATCACCTGGCGCTGGCGCGCAGTCAGCTTCTCGCTGTCGAAGTTCACGACTTGAGAAATGAAGTCGTCACGACGAATGAATTTTCGCAGATCGGCCCATTCGAGACTCGTCTCACCCAACATGATCGCGACAGCCTCCAGCGTCATCTTCACAGCCGTCGGCGGACGAGCGAGCGCTCGAATTTCATCAAGTTGCGGCTTGCGAATCGAGTTGACAGACGCCTGCGCGTCAAGCAATGCCGGCTCGGCCTCCGCGAGATCTGCCTCCACGACCTTCTTCCGCAAGCTGATCTCTTCATCACGCGCGGCAAGATCACCCGCCAGCTCCACCGTCTCCTTTTTTCGGCTCTCTGCCTCGTTCTGCTCACGGATCATCTGCTGAAGCTTCTCGTTCGCTTCCACATCCTTCTTCTTCAGCTCCTTCTCCTTCAACGCCAACTGCTTCTGCAGCTCCGCGACCTGCTCGTGGGTCGCCTTGAGCTTCTGTACACCGACATTCAGGTGAAGCTGTTGGTCTTCCAGCTGCGCACGCTTCTCCGAGTACAGCGTCACAAACTGGCGGATGAACTCGAGGTAGTCGCGCGGCGAGATGTGGTTGTACTTGAGGTGGCGCTTCTGCAAACGGCGCATGTGCGTCAACACTGCGTGGTGGAACTGCACAATTGAAGCCACGAGGCTGTCTCGGAACGGCGAACCGGACGCGATGTGGGCCGGCACAAGACGCTCGAGCACTTCCTCAGCGTTCGCAGGCGGGATAAAGTCGTCCGACCCCGCGAGGTCGAGCGTGTTCGTGAATTCGTACGCCACTTGTGCGAGCGCGTGGTCATTCCACGTGCCGAACCAGTCGACCACGCAACGGTTGAACAGAGCGGGCGACGTGTTGGTGCGGTTGCGGAAGTCACCTGACGCCGGGTTCATCGTGAACACGACGTGCAGGTTGCGCTGCACCTGCCGCGTGAAGTAGCGGAAGAGCTCGTCCTCCGTGTTCTCCACCATCACGCCGTCACGCTGGACAGCCTCGCGGCAGGCGTGCATGAGCGACGTGTAGTCATCATCTTCAAACAAACCCGGAACTTCACCGGAGGCGAGCAATGCGTTCATACGTTCCAAGAATGCCGAGTCGAGCACGTTGGACTCGTCAAAGATGAAGCAGATCTTCTCGCCGTCGCAGCCAGCTCGCTTGAGCACGATCCGGAGATCGTCGTCGAAGTTCTCCAGCGTGTAGTTGGACGTCAGCTTGATCTGGAAGACAGACATGCCGTTCATCCAGCTCACAAAGCGAGACAGCACGGTCTTTCCGGCGCCACTTTCACCTACGAGCAGCAAGTGGCCCAACGGCTGGCGAAGCACACGATCAATGCGAAGCACGTGGTCGATCACCGAGTCGAACACGACCAGCTGCACGTTCAGCTCCTCCTCGTTGAATACGCGGAGACGTGCCTCGATATGCTTGCGCAGCTCGACCGTCGCCGCCTCCGTGTAGTTCTTGGACAGCCACGTGCTAAACAGGACCGCATTCTTGCCGCCGTGGTCGAGCGATTCAAGCACGGTCGCGCATTGCGGGAAGTGGTCCCGCATGATCTGCTTTGCGGCCTGAAAGCACCACGCTTGTTCATCAGGCGTCACAAGTCGATCCATGAACAGTCGCAGCGCCTCGTGGAACACGAGTTTGACGAGGCTATCGACCTCGATCTCGTACTCCAGCGGCTCGATGGCTTCGTACAGCGCACGCATCCATCGCGACAGCTCACGCGGACTGTAAATGTAGTGCGGCTGCATCTCCGCCGTGAAGTGGCGCTGGTTCGAGGTGTACACGTCGACCATGGCGTCGGTCAGCGGCTGGACGTACGACTTAAGCGACGGTGTGAGCTTGAGCAGCGCACGGTTGAAGGTTCCGTAGATCTGCTTCAACGACGAGTACGAAGGGAAGTCGACAAGAAGCACCGGCGCGTGGCGAAGCAAACGAAGCGATAGCGGCACTCGGCCTGGGTCCGTTGGAGGGTTACACGCGCCAACGAACTGGATCCGCTGCAACTTGACCCACGTGTTCTTGCCGCCGAGCCAGAAGCCTCCCTGCTCGATCAGCTGACGTAGGAACGTGATCACGCGCTGCGTGCCGTAGGCGTCTGCCTCCGGCAAGTTGACTTCATCGCAGAAGACGACGAGCCACTTCTCCGGGGCATTCGGCGTGAGTACCATGCCGCTAGGTGTTCGCTTGTATTCACAGTACTGTGCGAAGGTCTTCAAAATAAGATCTGGCGTCGTGCCCGACGAGAAGTTGAGACTCGCGAATTCGAATTCGGGTAGCGAGCTGATCGTCGACGTCAGCGTCATGGTCTTACCACTGCCGGGCGGACCGCACAGAATCAACGGACGGTGCTGCGACAGCCAACCGCGAAGCACTTCGACGTGGCGCAACGTGTCGACAGTCGTGATCACGACGTCCGTCGACAACACGCGGTGGCTCTCCAGGTCGAGCTGTGGCACCGAGCGCTCCCACTGGCGCCACTGCGCGTCGTTGACGTTCACTTCGTACTCGAGCAAGCTGTTCTCGGCGGAAACCGTCATGGACGTGAACGGGAAGTCGACACGGTTTTCGAGGTTCTGGACGACAAACTCGCACAACTGGAAACGGTTGGCAAAGTCCATCGAGCCACCAAAGCCCCACACGATCGAGAACGAGAGCCACTTCGGCGTGAACGCGCGGATTTGCTCGTCCGACATGGGAAAGTCTGAGTGTCCTTCGTTGTACTCGTGGATACGAGACAACCCGCGCGCCAAAAGCGAGAACATGGACATGAGCAGCCGCAGCGGAGTCACTACCATGATGTGAGTGAGGCACATGGCCTGTTCGAGACAAGCCTCGATGACCGACGGCAAGCCGCCAGCCCCAGCCCCTGGATTGATCAACTCGCGCACGGTCTCGACGTACACCTTGGCGGTCTTCCGCAACAGCTCGGCGTCGCTCGGCTGGAGACTGAACGAGTTCATGCGAGAAAAGTCGGACGCAATCGACTTCAAGAAGTACTCCACAATGTGCTTGGTCTGAACAGTGTCCGTCGAGAACCATACCATGCCACAGCGACTCACTGTCGCCAAGGTCGCGTAGCGCAGAGTCTCGGTCTCCATCATGATCCACACGTTTGGCGGGATCTCAAGACGCTCACCCGATGGGAGGGTCAGCAGTCTGTTGTCATCCAGCACCGAGTTCAAGTTCTCGGCCCACTCAGGATCGACGTCGCCATCGAACACGATCCAGTGGCGCTTCTCGCTTTCACCTCTCACACTGTTCAGCACCTGGCGCAACAAGTGTGTGAACACACCGTCCGTCCACTCGAGAGTCGTGTTGTCCAGGACACCGTACAGGTGCTCCTTGGAGATCGCCTTGGGATCAATCACGTGCGCCTCCCCCTTCTTTCCGTCGACCGCCTCAAGCGCATCGAGTAAAGTGCGCCACGCAGACGACTTACCGGTGCCCGAAGGACCCACGAGCATCACTCCGTGCCGGAGCTGCATTACTTGGTAGAGCTGCAAGGCCTTCTCCACCCACTGGCTGTGGGCAACGAGTCCGCGTTCTTCCGCGAGCTGGACGATTCGGTTCCGCAGTGCTTGCTCCTCAACCACAGGCATTTCGGTTCCTGGGAACACGCCCTTCAGAAGAGTCTCGAAGACGGCAACGTCGTGGGCGACAAGCTTTGGCAGAATAGTATCACTGATGGAGCCGATCAGCGCCTTCGTCTCGAGCTGCTCCAGCACGTTCTGGTCACCGATATCCTCACGGCCATTCGTCAGCTTCCGCTTCAGCTGACCTGCGCTGACTAGCACACTCTTCAACGCTCGCAGACCAAAGTCGTAGTGCGGCTGCTTGGACAGTTGGTCTTCGCACAGATTGAAGAGCAGCACAACCTTGGACGAGATCTGTTCCGCAATGGTGATACCCTGCGAGAACAGCATGACCTCAGCAATCAGCTCGCGATCTGGCGCGACCATGGCGATGCTGCGGAAGAGCTGCTTCAAGTTGTCAGGCAGGTTCGATCGCCCAGCATAACCAGGGTTCATGGTAACGAAGATACCCACGTCCGGGTGCACCCGCACACTCTTGCCCAGCAGCTCAATCGATGTGGTGCTCGTCGGCGCACTGCTACTGAGGCTCTCAGCGGACTTCTTCAATGTTGACACACCCGTTTGGATCGCGAGGATCTGCTGCGACACTGCTGACAGAACGCGTTCCTCGAGTCGATTGAACTCGTCAAAGCAGCCCCACGCACCGACTTGACACAAACCAACAAAGATTCGACCCATGGCTTGAAAATCAAAATGCTCGTCACAGTTGAAGACGAGCACGAAACGACCGAGTTGCGAGCCAAGCGCCTTGACGGACTCGGTCTTACCAGTACCAGCGGGGCCAAACGGGTTGCCACCCATGCCGAAGTCCAATGCCTGGGTCAGGGTGAGGTAGCATCGCTCGGTCAGTGGGGTCTGCACGAGGCGCTCGCCCACACCAAGATACTCGAAGCCGTACGAGAAGCTCGCATTAGAAACCTTGATACTGAGCTTCTTGAGCGGGTCGGACTCAGAAGGATAGAAGTAGTAGCGCATGTGGTACAGCCAGCGGAAGTCTTCCGCACTAACCACACCAGCTTGAAGGAGGCGGCGCGTGACGCTCTTTTGGTGCACCAGCTCCGTGATGAGCTGTTCATACTTCTTGCGCACGTCGTTCTTGAGATCAATCAACACGCGCTCGCTCAGAATGCGCAGGACCTTGTCGATAGACTGGAGAACTGCCTGCAACTCGCCGCCACCACCTGCCTTTAAGGCGGTCTCCACCGAACGCGACCAGTGCACTTGAGTTGCGAGGATCACGACTTGAGCCGGGTATTGTGCCACCCATTTCAAATACCAGTCGGCATTGCTGTCTGAGGGGTACGAACGGACGGCATCCTCCAACAACGACGAGAGCGTTTGGCGCATCTGGTCTTCGACCTTACCGAGCCACGCGTTGATTCGGGTGTCCTCCTGAGTCTTTACAGGCTCCTTGAACTTGACGACTTCGCCTTCTCGAGACACCATCCCGACGATAGTACTGTTGTTCGACTGGGGATCCATCTCCAGAGAAACAATACCGGCAAACATTTTCGAGAGGTGGCGCTGAATCTGCAGCGGCTCCTTGCTGTTTCCGATCATCTCCAGCAAATCTTCGTCACCTACGAAGTAGAAACGGGGGAATGCTGAACGCTGGCGTTCAAGATACTCGCCGAGCGCGCGCTGAACGTTCCCCATCATCTCTTGCTGGCGCTCCAGCGAGTGGTACAAGTTTGGGATGTTCGCGACTTCCACGATTAGTGGGTTGTGCGCGACACGCTTCATTGTCGACGTAAACTCGTTGTCAATGCTCTGGAACCTCGCGAATTCCTTAGGAAGCTGCTGCTTGATATCCGCAGAGCCGAAGAAAATGCCTTCCAAGTATACCCAGCGTCGCTGGACGTCGATCCAGAAGTCGAGGATCCCGCGAATCTTGGTCAGCTTGTCCTCCCAGGCGCTTGCCTGCTCGGCAAACACTCGGTAGTACGGCGACTGTTTCATGCTCGACAGACTGTTGAGGTGCTCTTCGAGTTTCGCAAACATCTCGTCCCAGCCACGAATGATTCGGCAGCGGTTCTGGTAGTTGACTAGATCCAACTGGAAGTTCGACCAATAGTCCGAGACCTGTCGAATGAATTCGTCCAGCGCCATTTCGCCCTGTGCTGTGCGGATGATGTTTTTAAGTTCGTTGTCGCTGGCGGAGACGCGCGACTCCCAAAAGTGTCGCAGCGTCAGCTCCGAGAACGCGGAGTTGATGCGAAGCAGGCGAAGGATCTGCTTCCAGTGGCGGTCACGAATGGCGTCCGACTTGAGCTCAGACAAAAGCGAGTTCATCGACTTCTTCGCCTGCAGACTCGTGAGCGAGTGCTCAAATGCCTCGTACTGTTGAACACGCGCTGGGAACTGGCGCATGTCTTCGATGATGTCTTCGAGCTGCTTACGGATCTTCCGCGGCTGAACGGCAGACCACAACGTCTCGTGCAGCTCATCCACTTGGTTCCACACCTTGGCGATACACTTCCACACTTCGTCGAGGCCGGACAGCTCTTCTGTAGCGCGATACAGGGAAGACGAGCTGCTGCTTCGATCGTCGTTGATCGTTGGACCGGCAGCAGAAATACTCATCGCGTCCAGCGCCGCAGAAATCTTCTCCTGCTCCTGACGGAGCAACTTAAAGCGCGTGTCGTACAACATTAATAGCTCCAACGCGGCCTTCGGCGACTGTCCTCCTTGAAGTGGCTTCGAGGTGTCCCATTCCGAGACCGTTTTCGATATTTTCTGGTCGAGCACCGACTTCTCTTCGAGGATCTTGGCCTGGAGCTGCGGTAGTTGCCCTTCCATCGCAGAACTCTTACGCTCGAGGAGCTGAACGAACGCGTCCCACTCTCCCTCGACATTCGGCAGCGACGGCCAGTCGGCAGAAAACTTGAATCGCTGCTTCTTGAGCAGACGCTCGCCCTGCGAGAAAGAGTCCATTGAACCTTGCCACACTGGCCGCATCATGCGCATCTCCTGGATAAGAGTGATGGCGGCGACGACTTGGGATGTCGCAGCTTCCAGTGCGTGCTGCTCCAGCAAGGCGCGCTTGGTCGAGATCGTCGTGTAGAATGCGTTGATTTGGTTGCAAAGAAGATCGCCAAAGTGCGCGAGAAATTCGTTGTGCCACGCGTCGTACTTGACGTTTACCTGCGCTTGGACCTGCTGGTAGTTGATCGTGATCGGGCCGTATCGTTTCGTGTTGTGAACGGCATCGAAACTGTTGCGCTCATTCTTGATCTCCATCAGAATCTGCTGCCACTTGCCAATATCTTCACCGACCGTATTGATCGCCGTCTGAGCGTCCATGTCCCACAGAGCCTGGTACTGGAGCCAGCTGGCGACGTATTCCTCCACTTCAGAGATGCTCGTGTCAACGACGCCGAACGCTCGAACAATGAGACCTTGTGGCAGCAACGAGAGGACTTCCTTGAAGGCAAGATCGCGCCGACGCGTTACGCCCTGTCGACGAGCCGGCGAAGTCAGCGACATCGCCGAACGCCCGTACACATTCTCATACGACGACGCCTGAAGCTTGGGCAAATCGCACACCGAGTTGATGAGGCTCTGGAGTTGCTGCATCCACTGCGTTCTCGCATCATCGATGGAAGGTTCAAGATACAGCACTTGGTTCTTCAGCAGAATCTGGTGAGTAGTCATGGAAATACCGACTGCATCGAGGGCAGCCAGCAGCGTCTTCTCATCCGAATGCTTCTGGAAGCAGGCGACCCAGCTTTGGAGAGCTGCCTCCAACTTCACGGCCAAGATCTTCGACACGGAATCGTTGAGGTTCTTCACAAACACGCCGAGATTCGCGTAACCCGCGAGGTTGAGTTCATCGACGAGAGCTTGCACCTTCTGCAGCGTCGACTTGATCATTTCTGGCTTGGCCTCCTTAGTCGTACGAATGAGCTCAAAGAGTTCTTCAATATCATTCGTCTTCACCAAGAGCTCCTCCACCTTGTCTTGGAGTCGCTCGACCTTCGTTGCGAGGTCCGTAACGTACTCGGCGAGACCGTCCGCGTGCCAGCGCATCTCGTTGCCTTTTGAGAACGTCTTGCCGATTGTCGCGCGTACTTCACGAACGTAACTTGCAGCAAGCGGCTCAAAGATCGGCTGAATGCGATGGCATGAGCTCACGTATGCTTTCAAACTGGCGTCCAGCGACGTCGCGAACGGATACTTGGACTTGGCATCTTCCGCGATCATCTTCAGCGTAAACGGAACGCGGTAGCCCAACCACTCGAGGTTTCGCACCTCCTTGAATAACGTCACGATCTGCTGGTTGAAAGCGACAACCAATTTCCTGCGCTCACCCTGGGGCGTATCCTCCGTGACGATGTTCAGGATGATGTTCTTGATATCAAAGATCGGCATTGACGCGAGCTCGTTCACCCACTGATCGAAAATGAGCTGCGGGTTGAGCTTCGCCATGAACGCCTCCGCTGCCACCTTGAGCGCCTTTCCTTCCACGTGCTGCTCCCAACCTGCGCCGAGCACACTCTCCACTCGAGACAGAAGCATCTTGAGCTTGCGCTCAATCTGCTTCGCCCACATAACAGCTCCCGCGATAGGCGGGATGTCACGCAGCTTGCTCATGCGCGAGGCCTCCGACAGCGCATAGTGGGCTCGGAACTTCGCCTGCAGATTGCTCACGTCCTCCTTCACGTTCTCAATCAGCTGCATCTGGAACTGTTGCACAGCACTGCGGATGCGCGGGCGGAAGAAGAGCGCGTTGTACTTGGAGAACACGCGGAACATCTCGTCGGCATTCGTCGTCGCACTGAGTCGCTTCGTCAGACTCGTGATGATCCGGCCTTCGACACGGTCGATGCACAGGTCGTACGCCTTGCGCAAGTTCTTCCACGCAGCAGCACCTTCGCCCGACACATCCAGAGGGTTGAGGCCACTAAACTGCGCGTACGCGGCGTTGATCTCCACGAGCGCATCGTCGCTGACGTCACTGCGCGCATCGCTGGCACTTCCGAGCACGCGCTCGATGACTTGGCGCAGCTTCTCGTGCTGCTCTCGGAATTCCTGCAGCTCGAGGAGTCGTTCTTCGATGGCCGAGTGTTCCATTTGCAGCTCGGACAAAAGTGGTGGCTTGTCGGTGTTCATCGTTCCACGACGCTTCGACAGCTCCTTCGCCGCCTCATACAGGGCCGCGACTTGGCGGTGCCACGTCGAGAACAGTTCCTTGCACTGCGCGATGAGATTCTCGAACTGGTCGAACGGCATCTGCACGAGGTTGTAGCCCCGCAGCAAGCTCACGATCTGCTCGGTGAGATCGCTTGACATGACCTCCACGAGATGCAGCAGGCGCGACAGCTTGTACTCGTCCGCCACTCGAATCTTCTTCAGGTGCGTGAACACGGCGACCACGCCCTGTGTGAGCTGGCTGATGTCCGTCGCCGAGAGGATCGAGTTCATCGGGAAGTCCTTCATCAGTGCCATCACGCTCGACACACGTTGGAGAGCCGGGCCAAGCCCGTGGTCCGAGCTGAACGTCATGGTCGCCAGGTATCGCTTCGCGCGCTTGAGCACTGCGAGCGTGATCTCGACTTCAGGCGAGTTCAGTTTCGCCTGTGCGGCTAACAAAGCGCGGTGTAAGTCGCACCAAAAGTTGATCTCCTGGGTGGTCGTCCCCGGAAGCGGTTCACTAAGAGACAAAGCACGAAGAGACACGCGTGAGACCCAGTGATATGGCAACTTCCACCCACGGCAGCTTGCGTGCTACACACCTGATGAGCCGCGTGACCTTCTGGATTTCCTTAATCCACTTGTTCACGCCGCCTTGGATGTCGTTGAGGAACGTCACGTCGTTGACCTTTTCCTCCAGACCGAGCGCCTCGATGTTGTCGATCAAGATGCCCTTCTCGCGGACCTGATACACATAGACATTAGAAATCTCCATGGGCATGTATGTCCCCGCGGACTACTCACCAGATCGGCCGCGCGCTGGATCACCGGATGGAACACGAGGTTCACCTCCGGAATTTCAATGTTCTGCTGGTACTGCAGCAGCGCGAGCTCGAGCTCCTTCATGCGGCGGCGGATCGCCGGCAGTCCGCGCGCGCTCTCGTTCATGTTGGTCACCTCGGCCTGCGGCTGGTGGACCTTCGAGTACTCGTTCACGAGCGGCCCGAACGACTCGTGCACGTAGTTGTACACGACCGAAAGCAGGTCCTCGTCGTGGTCGCCCTTGTCGTCGTCGTCGTCCTCGGTCGTGTGGCCGCTCGTCGAGGCCTCGCCCGTCTTGGCGGCGTCGCTCTTCTTGCCGAGCCCGAGCGTCATCACCTGCAGCTGCTGCGTGAGCGGCACGTCACTGGCCAGCGGCGCGCCTGCACGCTTGATGAAGCACACGATGTCGTGGCCGCGCTGCTTGGCGCCGGCGGCGTACTCGATGCCCAGGTTCACGCGCAGGCGGTAGCACGTCGTGGGCGTGTCATTGTTGTCCGCGCCCGCGGGCTCGTGGATCTGGAACGCGTGCACCTGCAGCACGCGCACGGCCGAGTCGGTCGCGAACTGCTCGATGGCCGCGGCTGCTGTGGGCGCTGCGAGGTCGCGCGCGAAGGCCTCGACGAGCGCCGGTGACTCGCCCAGCAGCGGGATGCACGTCGTCTGCAGCTGGCGCGCAAAGGCCGCAGCGGCCACGGGCGCCGAAAGGTCCGGTGGATCAGTCGTCGCCATGCGCGCTAGTCTCGTTCTTCTTCTTCTTCTCTCTCTCTCTCTCTCTCTCTTCCTCTCTCTCTCTCCCCGTCGCCTTCTCCACGCGTTGCCGTCGTCACTCGGAGGATCGGATCGGATCGCGGACTGACGCCACTTCCCTCCCCTGTCGTCCGGCAAGGACGGGAGATGCGCAGGTCGCGCGAAGGTTGCGCGAACGTAATTTACCTCATGTGAGTGACATGTGCCCGCCCGCCAGCTTCAGCTTCATGCTTGCTGGAGCATCATGCGGAACGAAATGAGCCGAAGCGCGGCCAAGGCGGAGACCGGCGCCGGCGCACAGCAGCGGATCACGTATCGTCACATGTACTCATAGTCATATTATGGCCACTCACTACTACCTGTCCGGTTCCAGACGCTCTACTGGATCGGCTTCTTCTTGGACAGCTTGTTGATGAGCGACTTGTGAATGTACGGGATGACACCACCGCCGGCGATCGTGGCCTTAATCAGCGAATCGAGCTCTTCGTCTCCTCGAATCGCGAGCTGCAAGTGGCGGGGCGTGATGCGCTTCACCTTGAGATCCTTTGATGCGTTACCCGCCAACTCGAGCACTTCTGCCGTCAGGTATTCCATAATCGCCGCCGCGTACACGGCCGCCGTGGCGCCGACGCGCTGGTTGTTCGCCACGCGCTTCTTCAGAAAACGGTGGATACGACCAACAGGGAACTATAGACAGAGGGAATGTCAGTGCTGACTGCAAGCGGCGGCGCACTTGCTCGGGTAGGTCGCACCTGCAGACCGGCGCGCTGCGAGCGCGACTGCGGCGCCTTCTTGGACGTCACGCCCTTGCCTCCCTTGCCACCTTTGCCGCCCTTGCCTCCGCTAATGATACCCGACTGCAGCGCATGAGAGAGAGAGCGTCGTGAGTTAGTCGCTGCGCCTGCATAGAGCGGTGTGGATCCGAAGGGCTACGCACCATTTTGCCACGAACTCGTTGCGCCTGTTGGTCTGTCTGACTTTGAGCTCCTTGGTCCGAGGAAAAAAAAGAGGGAAAAGCGGTGTCTCGAGAAGGATTTGTGCCGAAAAACCTAGCTGCGAACGAGGTTTTATTCGGATTTCCCACCAATTTTCAAGTTTGAACGGTTCGAAACTGCCAGATATAATACGTGGGTTGGCCAAATCTCACCTACTTATGGTACGGAATAGGAGGAGCTCTGGTGGAAGTTGGATCATTTGCCGAGCTGCGTCGACGTTGCCACGCGCGACGCGACGCGACGCGCGGCGCCAGGTGCGTTCATCACCAAAGGCGAAGGTGCTTACAGTTAATACCGGATGGTGTGCTATTGAGAGCCCCGCACCACGCGGGCGTTGAGCCGACTATGGACCAGAGAGCATGGAGCCCTGCGCGCTTCAACTTGGGCCGCAGCTGGTTGCGGTGTTCTGAGGACGATGTACTGAACCAGCACAGCACGTGAAAGGACGCCGCCACCTCCCTCACCTGAGTGGTTTGTGAGGACGACATTGCCGTTCCTGACGGAGGGAGACACTTGTGCGTTGGGCAGTTCAACAACAGTAGCACACAGCGCCGCACGCGAGGAACGCCAATGCAGCATCCAGCCATGGCATTCGTCGCGAACAAGCAAACAGCAAGGCCCAAGGGTGATCGCGGACCATGTGCTGATTCTCGGAGACGATGCCGACACCGAACACACCCAAACCAACTACCGCAGCGACGCGACCGTCCGTCGTGGCTGCAGCGGCTCTGTTCGTGAACGACCAGCCTCGGTTCGAGAAGTTTCACAACTTCGTCAAAAATCGAGACAAGGAGCTGAGCAACGAAGTCTTACGAGCAATTCGGCAAGGCGGCAAGAATGCTGAAGACGTTCGCCAGTGGATGGCCGACAACGTGGGCAATCCGCCAGATGCGGCGAGCGCTCAACTCACGCGGACCGAGCTCCAGCAGGTCTCGCTCGTCTCGCTCGCATTGGCGAAGTACGGCACCGCCACGTTGAACCATCTCTACGAGACCCACGAACTGGACTACCTGGAAGATGTTGCAAGGCAGTCCACTGAGCTCCGCTGCACGGAGCAGAGACGCTACCGCGAGCACTCGCGGTCGATGCAGAAGATTGGCAAGGACGTGGCCCACTATGCGGGTCTGGGTTTTGTTGTCTAGCTCAACGAAGATTTGCCGGAGCAGCATCGCGTTGCAGGAAGCGTGCAGCACACGGTTCTCAACGATTTCTCCAACTCTCGAATGGTGAAAGTCGAGACCAACCGCGGGCACCATAAGGAAGTGGATGTGATCCTTTGGCGCGTGTATCGAGGCGACGCGATTGAGCTCAATGGAGCACAGCGGCAGCGAGTGAAGCAAAGTACCAGTCCGACTTGTTCCAGGATGTGATGGTGGACAGCCACAGCCAGCATCTGTACGCGAAGATCCGAGGCGTAGTAAAATGATTGAACAACATTTCAAGTGGTAGAGCGACTCTTTGGGATGCCCGCAGAGACAACCAACATTCATCGACACCGTCTCCGGCATCCACGGTCCGTCTGAAGAGTGATGGCACGCCAGACAGGATCTGCACAAAAGTATGTACCGCACTGTCAAGCGCTCCGGTCGAACAATGCTCTTCTGTTCCAATACCTCAAACGGAGGCCGCGACACCAGCACCGGCACCGGCCTCCACTTTCCGCCCCAAGAGCGATGGCACACCGGACAGGTGGTTAAGAGAAGTTCGTAGATCTGCGGCGACGTTCACAGCAGCACCCACGGCAGTCCTACCATCCGCCGCTCTCCATCTCAAGAGCGAAGGCACACCAGATACGAGGTTCAAGGCCAACTGGTGATCTTCTCACTGTATAGCTACACTCTATTTTGGACTTTTAGTGAAAGTTGTTCTTGTGCCTGCAAGAATCTGGAACTCTCGCACGTGTCATACATATATCACTACCGTTTTAGAGCAATGCAGACGGATACCACACTCGACGCGGTAGGCCTGAGCACACTGGTCAGCATGCGTCCAATTTCGGCGCCGCAGCAGTCCCGCCCGCTGATTTGACGTTGAAGTGATGTGGCTGCTCCAAAATCAATACAGTGTTACGAACCTGTTTCTGCCATGTGGTATGTGATCCTTCTTCCGTATTGGTGATGGTGGTCCCTGGAAGAAAAGCCGCCGCAGCAGCAGCGAGCGCATCGAGTATCCGCGGAAGCGCCTTCCGCGTCCCCCGCCACCGCCGCCATGAGCTCGCCCGCGCGCTCGTGGTTCAACGTGCCGTGCGAGAACCCGGCGGCCGCGCCGTGCTATCGCGCGCTCCACGTCTGCGCCGTGCGCAAGGACTGTCTCTACATCTTTGGCGGTACGCAATCAACTACGAAGAAATGAGCAGCTACGTGCAGTCGCCAATTGATCCGCTGCATGTAGGCTACGATGGCTCGAACCGCCTGAACGACTTTTACGAGTTCAACTTCACGCGCAAGGTCTGGTCCATCATGCCCGCCGCGGGGCTCGTGCCGAGTCCGCGCGACCGCCACGTGGGCGTCGTCTACAAAGATTCGTTCTACGTGTTCGCCGGCTTTGACGGCAGCTCGCGCGTGAACGACTTTATGGAGTACAACTTTGGTAGGACGCTGGTGTGGTGATGGCGTGAGGGTGGAGATGGATCTAACGCGCGAGTCGGTGGCTCTGTTCTCCCTCCCGCAGTCACGCAGAAGTGGAGCACCGTCGTGGTCAACGCCGGCATGCCGCCGACGCCGCGCCACAGCCACTCGGCCGTCGTCTATGGTGCGGCGCCTTCCTTCTCGTCTATTGGTGCTTTGGTGTTTCGACGGACTGATGAGAGAACTGGTAGACAAGTCAATGTATTGCTTTGGTGGGTACGATGGCAGCTACCGCAACGACTTCCACGAGTTCAACTTCGAGACAGGCACATGGACGCTCGTTGGCGCCACGGGCCGCGTGCCTCGCCCTCGGTGAGTTTGGCTGCTTGGCTGTTGGCTATAGACGGACTGCTCTCACGCTTCCTGTTGCCCAGCTATCGCTCGTCTCTGGTCGTGTTCAAGAACAGTTGCATCCTCTTCGGAGGCCACGACGGTTCTCGCCATCTCAACGATGTCCAAGTCTTTGACTTTGGTAACGTCTCGTTCTTTTGCCCTCGTGTGGTTACAGTTTGCTCACTCGGCTTTTCGTGGCAGCTCTACGGACGTGGTCGACACTCGTGGCGGAGGGGCCCGCGCCCATTCCTCGTGACAGTCACGTCGCCGTGATCTTTTCCAACTCGATGTACATTTTCGGCGGCAGCAGCGGCACCGCGATGAACGATTTCCACGAGCTCAGCATGGGTAGAGACGGAGTCGTGCACATTTCTGTCGGACTAGATATACCGCGATCGTTTGCTGACCGTGAACGTGTCTGGCTTTTACAGCTCCAGCCGAAAGCAGCAAGTGGCAGCCGATCACGTCCAAGGGACCGCCGCCTGGCCAGCGCTTTTGCCACGTCGCGGCGGTGTACGACTCGAGCCTCATCATCTTTGGCGGATACGACGGTAGCAGCCGCCTGAATGACTTTACGCAGTTCCGCTTTGGCGAAGACGAGTTCGACTTGGATATCCCGGATAGCACGATCATCTCCGATCTGCGGCAGCTCGTCAACAATGAGATCATGAGCGACATCACGTTTGTCGGTGCGTGCAAATCGGCAAGCCCGTGCGACGCTCGGTTCTACCGCTCTGCTGATTGGTTTGCGTAACACTGTGCACAGTGGAAGGGATCCCCATCTACGCCCACAAGATCCTGTGCATGCGTTGCGGGTACTTCAAGGCCATGCTCAACGGCGAGATGCTGGAAAGCCGCGCGCGTGAAGTGGTGATTAACGACGTGCGCCGCCCGATCTTCCTCTCGTTCCTCGAGTATCTGTACAGTGACGACATTGACGTGTCGGTGGAGAGTGCGATGGAGCTCTTTGTCGTTGCTGACCGGGTACGTTTGTTCAGTGCTTGTGGATGGAATCCCTCGTGTCTCACATCCCGTAATCTCAGTATGGCGTGGATCGGCTCAAGCGCATCTGCGAGCGGCGCATGCTGCTCTCGCTCTGCGTCGACAACGCCGCGACAATTCTTCATGCAGCAGATCTCCACAACGCGGCTGTGCTGCGCGACCAGTGCATTTCGTTCATGCTCAACAACTTCGACGCCGTGACCAAGACCACGGCGTTTGAAGAGATGGGCCGCACGAATGTCGACCTCGTCTTCGAGCTGCTCAAGCGCCGCTGATCGAACGATCGGACCGCGAGCGGACTGCGTACCTGTCTAACTTATGTAACCTCCCAACACGCTCCCCCTTCCTGCCTTCCCCCGCCGTCGACGTGCATATACTGCGAGCGCTTGGCATTTTCCCCACCCCACATCGAGCCCCATACACTGTACTAATGAGCCAGTGTGAAGTGTAGCCATGTCAACCAATTCACACGTTTTGATTGGTTCATTATCACTATTTCCTCCAATCAGAACCCTCCAGGTCACTCCCCCAATGCGCTTCTGTAGCTCCTCGCACTCAAACGGTCGTTCCCCCGCGACAGGCGGATCCACCATTATTATCGATCGATAGCATGACGGCGGATGCAGCGGACGACGCGGCGCTGCGCGAGGCCGCCGACGGCTTCTTTCTCGCGGCGGAGCACGGCCGCTCGGACGTGATCAAGGCGCTGGCCGACCACGGCGAGGGGAAGCTCGATCTCGCGCGCATCGTCGACGCCAAGACGGGCCGCACGCCGCTCCACGTGGCCGTCGCGCACCACAAGACGGACGCGCTGCGCGTGCTGCTCGCCGCGGGCTTCCCACCGCAGATCGAGGCCGTCGCTGCGGCTTCGCCCTCCCACCAGAAGCGCACGGCCTACGCGATGGCCGTCGACGCCAGGGCGCACGACCTCGTCTTCGTCTTCCACCAGTTCGCAATCCAGCAGGTCGCCATGGACTGCGCGCAGGGCGTGGCGCAGTTGCTCGCCGCGGGTGTGCCGCTCGACGTGGCGGACGGCGCCGCGACAGGCAACACGCTGCTCCACTGGGCCGTCACCTGCCGAGCGCTCGCTGTCGCCAAATTCTTACTGGAGAGCGAGCAGCCAAATGCCGCGGCGCTTGTCGACCACGTAAACGCAGAGGGCACGACGCCGCTGCACATCGCTTGTCGAGACGGCAAGCTCGACTTTGTGCGGCTACTGCTCGACCACGGCGCCGACCCGAGGTGCACGGGCACCGGTGGCTTCTGCAAGGACAAAACGCCGCTGGATCTGGTGACATCGACGGAGATCCGCGCGCTTGTGACAACCCACGAAGAGCGACTCCACGCCGCCCAGCTGAGGGCGGAGCGCGGAGAAAGCGACAAGGTGACAAGCACGACGTCCGAAGGAAGCGATCAAGACGACGGCTGCGTGGAGGCGCTCGTGGCGGTGCGTCGCAAGCACGCGCTACAGATGGAGGAGAAGGACCTGCTGATCCGCCAGCTCAAGACGACGATCGAGACGCTCGTGGTCGAGTCGCAGGAGATCCGCAAGCTCGGAGAGGAGCGCACAGTGCTAGACTACGTTCGGAAGCTGAGAGAGGTGAGTGGCGCAAAGCGATGGTGGGGATGAGACAGTGGAGGACTCAAGCGATGGTCTTCCCTGGCACAGGAGAAAGACGTGGTGCGGAGACAGTTGGAGGACGCGGAGGACCACATTCGGATACAGCAGCAGCAGATCCAAGAGCTCAAGCGGCAGATCCGAACCATGCAGGTGCGTGGAAAGTTCTGAGTTCGAAGACAGGAGTTGTCTCTGGACGCTAAGCACGACTTTGTCCATTCTGCAGCAGCAGCAGCAGCAAGAGCAGACCCCTGGCGCCTCTGGCGGCCGAGTCGCCAGCGTTCAGAGAGCGCATTCGCCGCTTGATGGACCCTCGGAAGATAGGAAGGACACTACGACTGATGGAGATGCAGAGTCTCGCGACACAGTCCGTGACGCGCTGCCGACACTGCAGATTGACTCGACACCCCCACGATCTCAGCGGTCACGGAAGGCGACGCCCACGCGGTCTGGAAGTGGCGCCTGGAACGATGTGTGGACCGTTCTGTGGGGGAACGGCCTCCAGGCAGACGATGTGGAGGCGGACGGTGAAGTGATCATGACGGTATAGTCTCGGAATGAATGTATTCAGCAGCTCTCTCTCTCTCTCCACGCGGTCTGCATAGAGGAGATAACGATGCGTTTATCTATCCAACGACCGACTTCACGTGGGTGCCTCGTGCTGCTTGCACACAGACGTCGCGAACCGCTCTTTCTTGCGCGGCTGCCGATAGAACTCGCAGTTGTTGGCGCAAGCGTCGCGCGGTTCCGTGCGGCCAGCACGAGCACACGAGCACAGCGCCGGCGTGCCGAGCTGCTCCTGCAGCGCAGTCAGGAACCGCTCGTGGGTCGCGGACGCGGCGCTATCCTTGGTTCCAGAACTCCCTCCTACGGTCGGAGGTTGCGCAGGCGATTTCCTGTACCTCACAGCAAGCTCAGTTAGTCGTAAGTTGTCGATAATCCTCATGCGAGCGTACCGACCTCCATGGCGTGGACGACGATCGCGCCGTCTGCCGAACCAGTTTGACCTCGCCGCCACCGGAACCATCCACGCTACGACAACGTTAACGCACAGGCGTCAGCGAACAGACAAGCGACTTCGCAGGAGTGGATCCAGTCGCACATGAGGACGTCGCTCGCCAGCCGCGGCTTTCCCATCTCGGGGGCCTCGGCCTTCTGTCGTGGGTGCGCGGTCTTGCTGGCCTTGGAGCTGCCGGCGCGTTGCTTCACGCGTTCACGCTCCACCGCCATGTACCGGCGACGCACGGCGGCGTACAGCTCGACTCGCTAGAGAAACGTTCATTAGCCAACAGGTGACCTCTCTACCCCTCCCCTGGCTCGGCTCACCTGCTTGGCCGGCAGATCCACTCGGCGCCCGCCGCGCCGCTCGCTTGCGGCATCCTCCGCCTGGTTGTCTCCCTTCTCCTCGTCTTCTCCTTCCTCCTCCAGAGACCTCTCCTCGCACTGTCGCGACACACGCGTTCGCGACACGCGCGTCGACGCCAGCAGCATCTCCCGCGCGTGCGCGTCACTGCGCACGGCCTTTTCTACGAGCGACAGCGTCACCGCGGCCTCCTGGGACCAGCACACGCAACAGTTAATACCCCTGGGTACGATTGGTGCGGTACGTATAGAACCGCCGCCTCGCACCGCCAGTTGCCCCCTTCGGAGCGTGAGCAGGTCCTGCGCGAACGGCTCACGGCGGAGATCTAGCGAGCGAGACGTGGTGCCCAGACGCGACGTCAGGGCCTCAGGCGGCGCGCACGAGCCTGGCAATTGTAGCAGCCGCGCGAGCTTCTCGTCCTGTTTGGAGCGTCCACTGATCAAACCCCTTGTCCGCGTTATACCTCTTCTTGTGTGTACCCACCACTTGCTTGGCCTGCGACTGTGTGCGCTCGCGCTGCCGCAGCACGCGCTCGTTGACGCGCAGACAGATCTGCTGGTGGAACCGCTTGAGCTGCGTGGACTGGCACCGCCGCCGCCGCTCGGCGGCCGCGCGCGCCGCGGCGATCGTTCTCGTGCGCTCCGCCTCGAGCGTGGCGGTCTGCCACTGCTGCGCGTCCTCAACCAGCGGCGAGAAGCCGTCGAGCGGCGCGTTGGGCTCGGCCTGCAGCGCCGCGATGCGCCGATCGCGCATGTAGATCGGGCTCGGCGTCACTGCGCGAATGGCAGCCGCAATGGCAGCGTAAGACCGTCAGGCGGATGCGTCTCCTCCTTTTTCTCCGCCTCCCTCTCCCTCCTCTATCGATCGTACACTCACGGCACGCACCGTGCTGGTTGTCGTCGCTGGCGTGGACCATCTCGTGTCACGCAGCACGAGAAGCCGTGGATCTTGAAAGGACGCGTATTCTATGAATCGATATCGTAGCCATGTATGTATTTTGGACAACACGGACCATGGTCTCACTTGCTCACCACGACGGCGTCTCCGGCTCGCGCGTCGCCCACGGCGACCCGGCGACGGCAGCGGCCGCGTCAGCGACCGAACATGGCTCGCCGTCTCGTGACAGCACCGCGGTTTCTGCGTGCTCCGCCCTCGCCGCCTGCTGAATCGCGTGGTCCATCGCCTCGACGAGCAGCTCGTACACGCGCTGCGCGCGCACCACGCTCTCGCGGCCGGCACGGCCCATGAACAGCTCGTACAGCTCGTTACGCCACTGCAGCAGCTGTGATGCCGCCCGCTCACTGTCGTGATCGCCACCGTCACACTCTGGACCCGCGCGCGCGTAGAGCCGCTCGACGGCGGCCTCGAAGTGCTGCTCCTGCGTTCGCCACTGGAGCGCGAGCTGCAGCCATTGCTTCTCCTCGCGTTGGCGGCGGTGAGTCGCCAGGGACGACGAGGCGGCGGAAGACACGTCTGCGCCGTGGCGGGCACCCACTGTGACGTCGGGCTTCTTTGTCTGCAGCGGCCGGTAGCTCGTCACGCTGAGCAGACCATTGCGCAGCAGCACGAGCACGACCGAGACGAAGACGCGGATGGGCATCAGTCGCTGGAGGCTGCGCTGCTTGAGCGCGTTGTGGAAGACGTTGCGCAGTTCGCGCTCGCCGGCGCCGAGCGAGAACGGCAGCAGCGTCTGCACGAACGCGGCCTCCTCGAGCAGCGGTGTCACCGTCGACGGAGACATCGCCGCCCCACCACCGAGCGCCTGCTCGTGCCGCTGCTGCCTGTACGCCTCCTGGAACAGCTCGTACGTCCAGCTGATGAACGCGTGGAAGTGGCACATGACCGATCGATAGCGACGCAGCAGATCCACCAATTCGTCCAGGAAGATCCACTGGGAGGAAGGCGCCGTCGCCGCGTCGGTGGAGGTCTGCTGCTGCTGCTGCGCTTGCGACGCCGGCGGCTGCCGCCGCACGAGCGGACTGCGTGGCGACGCGGCATTGTACTCGCTCGCGTGGAAGTGGTTGGCGTTGGTCGCGCGTACGAACGCGCGTTCGTTGGGTGATTCGTGGGCCGCGTAGACGGGCGAGAGGTCCACGGGCGACACGTAGTTGCGCAGGATCGCCTCGACCTGGTGGAGCCCGCTGGACGGCAGGTGGCGCACGTAGATTTCGTTTGAAGGCTCGATCACGAACGCGTCGGTGAGGCGCAGCGCGTCGTCGTCGCCACCCGCGAGGAAGAGTGTGCGCGCGACGCCCACGGCGCAGCCCACGTCCACGACCTCGCGCATCGTCTCTGGGTGGAACACGGGCTGGCGGCCGCTGGCGGCATTGGCGTCGCGTGCGAGCAGCCGGCAGAGACAGAAGAACACGAGCTCGTCGCGCGGGCGCTCGCGCGTGAGGAAGTCGTGGAAGCGCTGGACGTCCGCGTCGAGCCCCATGAACTGGCGCAGGTCGGCGAGCACGCGTGCCACCGCGGCGTCCACGAGGTGCTTGAGCCCGACCTGGCAGTGGAAGTGGTCGCGCAGCAGCTCTGCGAGGTCGAGCCGTCCGACGAACGCGCCCACGGGCTCGTAGTCGCACGCGGTGTCCGCTGCGGCGTTACTGACGCGGTGGCGGCGGCTGCGCAGCACGCGGCGGCCGTCGGCAAACGCCAGCGCGAGGCTCGCGTGGACGAGAAGCAGCTTCTGGCGCCGCGTGGCCGTCAGCTCACTCAGGCGGCCGACAACCGTGTCGTAAATGTCTGCAATGAGCTGCTTGGTCGCGACGTGGCGCCGCTGGAGGTCGCGCGACGCCGCGAGCTCGCGCAGCAGCAGCCGCCGCGCGGATGCCTCGTCCTCCATCTCCTCCGCCGAGCGAGGCGCGTACATGGCGGTCTGCCAAAGCACGTCGTCCAAGTGCGTGTCATCGCCGTCGTCGTCGTCGTCGTCGTTGTCGTTGGTACCGTTGGCGTTGCGGTCCGAGCACATCGCGTCCTCCTCCTCGTTCGCAGACGTCGACGGTGCAGCGTCGCCCTGCAGAAAGAGCCCGCGTCGAGGGCTGCGGTGAGGCGACGCCCGGCCAGAGGCAGCGGCCGTGGTCGCGCTGTCGTCGTCATCGAGGAAGAGAAACGATGCCGCCGCGAGCGCGTCACCACGCTCGTTGTCAGGTGGCACCATATCGCTGGCCGCGCGGTCGTCGACGCCGACCAGCGTCGCCGTGGACGTCGCCTTCGTGAGCTCACCGTCGGCTCCAGATCCATCGCCCTCGCTTCGTCTGAGGTCGCAGATGGCCGCGCGGAACGTGTGCATGAGCTCTTCCGCGTGGCGGATCGCCGCGTCCACGAGTGCGCGGTCGTCGTCCGCTGGATGGGCGTCGCGCCCGTCGCGCTCATTCGCTGGGACGGACGCGTGGGCGCTCTGTTCTGTCGGGGCCGCGTTGGTCTCCGTGTCGCTGCCGTCGACTTTGCTCGCTGATGCCGATGGCAGCTCGGCCGTCAGTGGTGGAGACACGACAGACGCGGTGCCCGGCGCCACGGACGTCGACGTCTTCTGTGCCATCGGCGTCGTCGCCGTCGCTACCGCTGTCTTTTCTGCTTGGCGCTTGGCGCGGCGGCGCCGCGAGTGGAGAAACGAGAACGCGGCCGCGAGCTCGTGCATGCTGCTCACCAGCTGCGCGAAGCGGTCGCTGTCCGCGCCGCTGGCGGCGTCGCCCACGAGTGGCGTAGCGCTAAAAGCAGTCATCGCCGCTGTCGTCTCACCATCCTCGGCCGTGCGGCGCGCGTCGCGGCTCGCCTGCTGCGCGAGCAGCAGCTCAGCATGCACGACCGCGCTGCGCTGCGCCTCGAGCATGGATGCGAGTGGCGTCGTGTCGCCGTCTCGCGAGTCACGGGCCACGCCGAGCCTGTCCACGCGGCGCCGCTTGATCAGGTACGCGCGCACGTTCATCTGCAGCAACTCGACGGCCGCGACCTGCTTGCGCCGCTTGAGGATCGTCTGCATGACCGCGCGGTGGTGGAGCGCGCGCTGCCGCAGCCTGAAGCCGCGGTACGAGCGCTGGATGTCGAGCGCCGCGTGCTTCTTCTCCTGGCGCTGCGCCAAGCGGTGCGCCTCCTGCCGCTGCTGGTACTTGACGAACGCCTGCTGCACGCGTGCGGCCGCCGTGTTCTCCTCCACGACCGATGCGCGCTGCAGGCGCCCACCGCTCGGCGAGTCGTCGTCGCCACGGTCAGCGCTGGCGCCGTCGCCGCCGGGTCTCGCGCCTGCGGTTATGCCACGCACACGCTGGCGCTGGAACTCGCGCCACGCGGCCTGCTCGTCTTCGTCGTCATCATCATCATCATCATCGTCGTCCTCCGTGCTGCCACCATCGGACGCGCCGTCACTCGAGTCGTTGCCGTCTCTCCGCCGCCTCCCCTTCGCTCTTCCTCGTCGTCCTCGGCTGCCGGCCGCGCGTCCGCTTCGTCCGCACGAGCACGTCCCCTGGGTCGTCGAGCTCTCACTCTCGCTCTCCACCCGCCGCTGCCGCTCGCTCTTCGCCTGCAGCTGCTGCAGCGCGTCGATCGTCGCGCGGTCGTCCGCGCGGCTTGCCTCGAGCTGCCGCACGGCCGCCACGAGCCGCGCGACCGCCGCGTCGTACGCCGCCTGGATCTCGAAGAGCAGCTCGCTCTGCTCGCGGCAGACGAACTTGATCTGCCGCGCGAGCTCGTGGAAGCACAGCGAGTGGAGCGCCCACTCGCGCTCGGCGTACTCGGCCGCCGCGTCCGATGACGCCGACGACGACGACGCCGCCGACGACGATGCCGCGCGCGCGCGCAGCCCGTCGAGCGTCTGCCGCAGGTGCAGCACCTGCTGCCGCGTGTGTGGCGCGAGCGCCGGGAACACGACGGTCTCCCACGCGCCGCTGCCCACGAACGTCGACTGGTACTGCGCCGGCGGATACTGCAGCTGCGGCAGCACAGCGCTCGTCTCCACGACAAAAAACTCGCGCGGGATGCGGCTCTGCGTCTCGACGGCCGTCGCGTCGCCGGGCCGCAGTGGCTGCGCGTCCGCAGGCGGCGCATGAAGCTGAGCAGCAGGAGACGGCGGCCGGAAAAGCGTGGCGCGGCGCCGCGACACGAAGGCGGCGCCTGCGCCAGCTCCACCACCAGTGGGCGGCGGCTTGGCCATGGCGGACACGCGGCGAGCCGCCGCGTGCGTCGTGCCCCCCACCACAGTAGGGCGACGCGCCGAAAGCGAGGAGGGCACTGGCGCCGCCGCAGCAGCCGAAGGCGCGTAGCGCAGCGCGTCGTGCGTGGGGCCGCCCACAATGCGTGCGTCGGCCCGCAATGCGTCCGGCGTCTGGTTCAGCGGCGGCAGCATGGCCGAGCGGCCGATGGATTGCGAGTCGAGCCGCCCCAAGCAGAGCGGAGACGCCCGCGCGTTCCATCGCGTCGTATTCTGGAGAGCAGCGAGAACCAATTTGGGAGACGTGTATTTCCAGCGGCGCCTGCTCCCTCCCACCGGCTTGGTACGGTACTACACGGGAGGCACATCGACACCTTCGTCTTCGTCTTCGTCTTTGTCGTGGTCGTCGGAATCGCGGGTCGGCGGCAGCAGCTCGAGCGTCGATTGCGACTGGTGGACCAAGTGGGACGGCGTCGTCATGAAGAGCTGGCGCATCTTCTGCTGGAAGCGCGCGGCGTACGCCGTGGGGTGGACGGCCGACACGCCGCGCGCGGCCTTGCGCAGGACGCGGACCTTGTACGCGCGCTCCACCTGCTTGGCGAGCGTCCACTTCTGGAGAATGTCGACCACGCCAAAGTAGTACGTGCTCGGGCCCGAGACCTGGTGGGCGCGGTACCGGTGGTGGTGGTGGAGGTAGTCGCCGCCGTGTCTTCCCTCGGCGCTCGCGCTCGCGGTCGTGCCCGATGTCTCGTCGACGGGCGTCGTCTCGGGATCTGCCGCCGCGGCGTCGTCATCTGTCTCGTCGCTCTCGCACAGATTGTGGACGTAGCCGCTCGCCTCCTCGTCCGGCGCGCCGCCACCTCCCGCCGTGGGGATATCGCGTGCCTCGTCCTCTGTGGTGGTGGTGGTGGTGGTGGCCATCCCGTCCTCCAACGACGACTCCCTTCGGACGACGGGATGCCGCGTCGCGTTCTCTTTCCCACTCACTCTTCCTCCGTCTCTTCCTGTTTGCCCAGTTACCAAGTGCAGCGCGCTCGGCTCCTTCTTGATGTGGTGGTCCTCGTCCTTGCTGGTCCTGTCCGACGAGATCGTAAAATGCGAGTAGTGCGCACCCACGAGCAGACTATAGTCCATGATGCCCATGCTCGCGAGGAAGTTGCTGTCGCGCGTGAGCTGCTTGACGAGCTGCAGCGCCGTGTCCGCCTCGAGCTTGATGCGCTTCTTGAGGTCGTTGTCACGCAGCGTGATGTCCGGGTAGTGCTCCGCGCCGACGGGCTCGCACGGCGTCGAGCGCGGGCCCGACGAGACGCCAAACGTGAAGAACCGGTTACACTTAGAGCAGCGGTATTTGACGCCGAGGATGCTCGCGGGCGCGTTGCGGTCCACCCACGAACCCTTGATGTCGTACCGCCGGTGGATCACCTCATTCGTGTTGAGCACGTTGCCCATGACCACAAAGTAAAAGACCTGGCCGTACATCTTCATCGAGTGCAAGCCGAGAAACTTGGGCAGCAGCGTGCGCGGGTTGCTCTTGAGGTATCGCACGTACGACGGCAGAAGGCCGAGCAGCACGTTCTTCTCGGCGGCCGTCGTGCTCTTGACGAGGTACTTGCGGTCGCTCGTCGTGAACACGAACGCGCCGCTGCGGCCTTCGCTCATGCGCTCGTTCATCGTGTGGCGGAACGCGTAAATGTACGCGGCGTCCTGGATGCCCTGCAACTGCCGGATCGACGCGAACACGCGCGGCTGGAAATCGTAAAACTGCATCTCCTTCATACGCGTCGGCAGCAGCGACGGCAGCCCCGTCCGCGCGGCCGCCTCGTCCTCGTCGGCCTCGACCACGCGGATCGTCGAGTTGCGCGTGGCCGCGACTTTGCTCAGCGACATGGACGCGCTCAGCTTGCGCACCTGCCGCTGCGGCGAGCGCTGCCAGTCGAGGCTAAACGTCTGGTTCGACGCGATACGGCGGTGGAGCCGGTGGTAGTGCTCGACCGACTCGACGATGCCCGTCGTGGCCATCTGGATCATCTGGCGACGCAGTGCCGTGTTGAGCTCGGGCTTCTGGATCAGTGCCTCCTCCTCTTCGTCGTCGTCGTCGCCGTCGTCGCCGTCGTCCGTGTAGGCCATGCGCAGCGACAGCGACGTGCTCGCCGATTGGGTGGTGGAGGACGCCGCCACGTCGCCGAACAGGCGCTGCCGCTGCCGCTTCCCACGCGACGTCGGACGGAAGCTCATGGCGTGGAGACTGGCGCTGTTGATGACGAGCCACACGATGATGTTGAGCCCGCCGCGCGCCGAGTGCAGAAACGCGCTGAGGTTCACGAGGTCGTCGAACACGGCGGCGTCCACGCGCTGCTGCACGGCCGAGAGGTTGATGGCCACGAAGAGCGCGAGCACGACGAGCGACCACGAGATGTAGATCCAGCACGTGAGCAATCCGCTCGAGAGCACGCGGCGCCGCACGTCAAACGTCTCCTCGAGCCCGCGCCGCAGCCGCCGCTTGACGTAGACCACCGAGACGGTCGCGAAGATGAGGTAGACGAGCACCCAGAGGTGGTACGAGAGCCAGTGGTGCCACCAAAAGCCCGGGCGGTCCGTGTTCTCGTGGAACCAAAAGAAGCGCCCGACCGGCTCGTCGCTCGCCGACGTTCCCTCGTCAAACGCCCAGAGCGCGAGCCCGCACACGGCACCGCTGAGCATCGAGTAGAACCAGTAGACGCGGTTGTTGTGCGCGTACGACGTGAACGGGTTCGTGATGGACTGCACCATGTCGATGGGCATCGCGAAGAACCAGAACTCGCCGCACACGAGCAGCGCCTGCGTGACCGCGGCGATGCGCACGGGCAGCGCGACGGGCGGTTGTCGGAACTGGGTCGCGACGTACTCGAACACGTAGAGCAGCGCGAGCAGCAGGTCGACGCAGCTCTTGCTGAGGATGAGCGGGTTCGGGTGGAACCGCACGGCGCGGCTCTGCACGAAGCACACGATCACGATGGACGAGAACGCGAGCGACACGAGCGCGCCCAGGAAGAGGTACCAGTCAGCGTCGGCCGTCGCGAGCACGGCCCACACGACGCCGGTGGTACCCGCGGCGAAGAGCAAGACGCAGAGCACGACGAAGAGCCGCACGCGGCGAAGCACTCGCTGCGCGCGGCCCAGCGACGCGCAGAGCACACCAGCGGCCTCACCGACGCCCACGCAGCACCCTCGCGACGCACCGCCATGTGCGCTGGCTGCTGCAGAGTTCTGGTCCGCCATTGTGTTCTTATTCAAACGGCGCAGCCGGTTGAGCAGGCCGGGCAGCTCCCTGTCGCCGTGGAGGTACTGCTGCTGCTGCAGCCGCGCGGCCTCCTCGATCGCGCTCTTGCTGCCGCGCGGCTCGCTCGTGAGCGAGATGGAGCAGAACGTCGCGCTGCAGGCGGAGGGGGGGGGGGG
>JAADVV010000024.1:0-38943 GCA_023335905.1 Pythium pyrilobum | reverse complement strand
CCCCCCCCCCCCGCTCGCGGCCAGTCGACGCGACCGCATGTCAGTCGACAAGGTGCAGCCACACTCTGCTGCTTCGCGTTGGCTCGTATAAATAGCGGCGCCACGCCTCGCGTCGAACCCGAGGTCGTACTTAATTATAGCGAGCGGCGGAGCCACCTCTACTGGATGGGATCTGGGCGAATGAAGCGCACGCGGCAGGCGGTCAGCCGAGAGCTCGCTCAGTCGCAAGCTCTCGGCCCACGGCGCGCAGCGTGAGACTCGTCACAGGGCCACCGCCACCGCCGACGCCGACGCCATGTTCTCCAGCGACGACCCGCTGCGCACGAGGTCCTTGGCGCCGCAGCCGCCGCTGCCGCCCGAGATCGAAGGCTACCTCAAGAAGCTCAAGCGCAAGACGAGCAACCTCACGGGCAGCTGGAACAAGCGGTGGTTCTTCGTCGACCCCAAGCGGCTCGAGTTCGGGTACTCGGCGACCAAGGCGCCCAACATGCCCCGAAGTAAGACGGATCGAAACCGGGAGACGGACTGCTGATAGTTGGTGTTGACGCGTTGGTGTGAACAGGCTCGATCTACTTGAACGACATCACGGCCGTGCTCCAGTTCGACGACACGCACTTCCAGGTCGAGAGCCGCACGCGCAATTTCTTTCTGTGCGGTGAGAGCAAGGCGAGCACGACGTGCTGGGTCAAGAGCCTCGACGAGTACCGCAAGAAACTGATCGAGTACGAGAAGGAGCTCGCCAAGTGCAAGGCAATGGCGCCGCCGCCGACCGCGACCGCGACAGCGACCGTGATCACGGGCTCCAACCAGCCAAAGGGAGGCGCCGACACGCTGCCCAAGAAGGCTGCCCACGCGAAGAAGAAGTCGCCGCACGCCACCGAAAACCCAGCACGCGATTCCCAGCAAGACTCGTCGACGGCTTCGCTCGGCGCGAGTGCGTCCAGCTCGTCCAACCTCGCGGATGAGAAGCCACTGCGATACGTGGCGGTCGACCAGCTCGCCGCGTCGGATGAGCACCGCACGCCGTCGCCAATCGACGCGCCACGCCGCCGAGAGGCCAAGCTCAAGGGCCTCACCAATACGGGAGACCGTGCGCGAGACCGCGAGCGAGACGACAGCGACCGCGACAAACCGCGCGGTCGAGAGTACGACAGTGAGAGGCCGAGGGAGCGCGTGAGCCGAGACCGCAAGCCACGAGACCGCGAGCGCGAGCGCGGCCGTGGGCGCGACGACGAGGACGATCGAGCCAGCAAGCGCGATCGGTCGACGTCAGCGCAGCACCGCGGGAACGCCAAGCCGGCCGCCTCCGCGAGCGGCTCGTCCGCTGCGTCCAGCTCGGGACGTGCAGCAAGTCGAACAGGATCGAACAGCAGCAACGCAGGGTACGCTGCCCACCCAACGCACGGCTACGTCATGCACGCGTGGGTGGACGAGTACGATTAGGCAGGACGCTGCCGACGCCTTGATACTGGCCGAAACGCCACCTTTTTCTTCTTCTTCTTCTTCTTCTTCTTCGCGCCGCTTGCACAAACATACCATTTCCAAAACCGCTCCGCCGCCCACTCCCTGCTTTACGCACCAGCTCACTTCTCTTCTTCTTCTTCCTCTTCTTCTTCTCCTCGCTCCTTGACGCTCGCCTTCCCTTCTCCATCTTCTCCCTTGTCGACTTGTGACGCTGCGACGGGCGGTGGTGGGTGGGAGGGCTCCGCAGCTTCTCCAGCCTGGGGTGGCGAGCCGACGCCTAACAGGTGGGCTCGCCACCGCTTGCGCAGCGCCGACCGCGCCGACGCCTCCACCATCCACTGGCGGTCCCGCTTGAGCAGCACGCCACAGTCGTGGTTCCGCATCTTGAGCACGGCGAACTCGTGCGAGAACCAGCGCGAGAACTCCGCAAATGAAATGGCTCCCGAGCGGTCGTCGTCCATCATGTCGATCACGTCGTCGGCCTCCTCATGCGAGAGCGGCACGTGGATGCGCGTCATCAGCTCGCGCGTGCGCTCGCGACTGAGCTCACTGCTGCCGTCGACGTCGAGCAGCTCGAAAATGTCGTGGATATCCGCGAGAACGCGGTCGTGGGGTTCGAGATGCTGGTCGCGGTGGCGCACGACCTCCTTCAGTCGCTCGGCGATGATCTGCTCCTCGTGTTTGAGCTGCTCGCGGCCCACGCGGCTCTCCAGGTAGGCCTTGAACGAATCAAACGCCTCCATCTCGATCTTCCAGGCGGATCCGTCGCCGCCCGATGTGTCGCCCGCTCTCGCCGCGGCCGATGCCTGCAGCGTGCCGTACTGGTTGGTCACCTGGCGCAGCTCGAGCGACAGTTTGCGCGGCCGACGGCCGCGTCGCGTCGCCACCTTCTTGCGATACGCTCGCTGGACGGTGACCGCCGCGTGGTTCCACTTGAGGAACAGCCTTCGCCGCCGCGCGAGGTGCTGGCGGAACGCGCACTGGATCGCGAGCGCGGCCCTGAACTCGCGCCGCAGCCGCTTGAGCGTCTTCCTCGCCTGGACGCATCGCGAGAAGCACTGGATGGTCGTCGCCCTCGCATCCACGCGCTGCTTGCGCTGCTTCCCGTTGTCTTGCAGGTACTTGAAGTATTTGACCACACTGCCCAACGCGAGCATAAAGTGCCACAGCGAACGCGCAGCTCGCGCGGATCGGTTCTCCAGTGTGTCTGGCGCATGAACGAAGCGGGCGGCGGTAGCGTACTTGGTCTTGAGGTAGTTGGCTGCGCGGAGAACAACGGGCCACCTCGACACCAGCGTGGGGTTCAGCGCGAGCAGCTTGCGTCCGGCGTTCGCCCTGAGATACTCCTTGAGCAGATCGTCATCTTTCTCTGGCGGCGAGTCAATCGCGACCTTCTTGTACCCGCACAGCGACAGCGCCGCTCGGACGAGCACGAGAGCAGCCGCTCGTACACGAGGCGCGTCACGCGAAAACACCGACACCTGCGTCGCTGCAGTCGTCAAGGGGAGCAGGCCGGGACGCACCGCCGACGTCACGAGCGCGCCGAGCTGCTCGCACGACGTGGCCTGGACGCCCGTGAGGTAACTCCGCATGTCCGTCTCGAAATGCACGATCTCGCTCTGCAACGCCTTCTCGCACGTGGTCCACGCCGTCAGCACATGGAAGCCGCCGCCGCCAAAGCCGCTGCCTTCGCCGATCTCGGGCACGTTACCCAACCCGCAGCCGTTCCATTCCTCGTCGCCTCGTGTGTTTGCCTCGAAATGCTTCTGGGCGGTCGTCGCCTCGTTCACGAGCTGGCGAAATTCAGTCGCGAGAGCCTCGGCCGCGTCGGTTTCGCCATCGATCTCCCGCTCGACACGGAGACTGAGCACCTCGTTGTCACGGTGGCCACGAAGTAAGACGTGGAATTCGACCGTCGGCAGAGGAGGTGGCGCGAGGATCGTAGGTGGTGAGGCCACGCTGTCCACTGGCCGTGGCGCGGTCTCATGTTTGTGCTTGCCTCCGAAGATGCGTGGACGCTTGAAAAACGAATGGCCGCTCGACGGCGCCACGCTGCTGCTGCTGCTGCTGCTGCTGCCAGTAGCGTCGTGCGTCTTGGCGGGCGTTTTTCGAGCCGCTACTGGAGGAGGCGTGGCGGCGGCTGCGGTCGTTGCCGGTTTTCTGGTCATGAAAACAACAAACTCGGACGACTCGTCTCCCGGGGGGCTCCTGAGAAAGCGCGCGACCTTGTCCGCCAGCTTACTGCTGACTTGGGATCCTGGGGGCCACTTCGTGGACGGAACCGAGCAGCTCGCCACCACGCGAACGGTGACGCCAGCAGCGTCGCTGGGAAGCAACGCTACGAGCACGGCGTCTTTCGCGTTTAGTCGGTCGCGCGCGACGAACAGCGTCTCCACGGAGAACGTCTCCAGTACGCAGGCCCGGAAAACGTGCACGAACACGTCGGCGGCGACGGCGCCAAACGCGAAGAAGAACTGTCGCTGGCGTTGCGTGAAGCGCGTCGGAAGTCCGATCTTCTGCGTCGTCGCTCGCTTCTCGCGGTCCTCGCTGTCGTGGCTGAACACACACAACGCGAGCTTCGGAGACGCCGCCATTCCTGCATCGAGCATCGCCGCCAGGCAGTCGCACGCGTACGCGCCGTGCTTTTCTCGGCCGACCACGGGTTCCGTCGATGCGCGACACTGGTCGAGCGTCCGCGGCAGGTTGGTCATGGGCAGCGCGACGCGCTGCTCGTGGTGCACGTCCAGCACGATTTGGTCGCACTCGCACCCACTGATAAAGCAGAAATGTGCGGGAACCGAGCCGTGGATGGGTCGCCTCGAGGCAGCGCGATGCCAACTGCGCACCGTGAACTGGCCCGTGAAGTCGTCCGCGAGTTCCAGGATCTGCTGCGAGTGGAGGACACCGAGTTCACGGCGGAGAATCTCGTGGATGCGAGAGTAGTAGACCCGGAAATTCGCGTGGCGCCGGGTCTTCAGCGAGCAGAGCTGGTCGTAGCACCAGCGGTAGCGCACATTGGAGACCGTGGCCTCCAGCAACGCCGCGCAGTCCGCCAGAAACGCTTCCACGTCCCTTTCCAGCTTCCTGTGGACGACATCGAAGGCTTCCGCGCTGAGCGAGTCGGCGCACAAGACGCGGTCTTCGCTCATGGGCACCGCTACAAACACTCGCTGCGCAGGTTTCACCGTCAGCGGACGTACGAGTTTGTCGCTCCTGCCGTCACGCAGGTGAATAATCGCGCGGTGCTGGTCGTCGAGGCACCGCACTGCCACCACGTTCTGGTTCTCTTGCGCGAGGAGATCGATCGTGACATCTCGCATCAGACTCGACTCTGACGCAGCGACGAAGCGGAGCGACTCACCGCCAATCACGCGTTCGCCTACGTACGCATCCCCCGGGACTTGGCTCGCCGATGCAGTCACAATATCCAGCGCACCACTCAGAAAGCGAGGCAGATCGGCGTATGCTGCAGCGGGCGAGGCCTCATTCTCGATGTCCGCACACAGTTCTTCGAGCTTGCGGATCGCGTTTCGTCTCGCAGCGATGCCGCACACGCGCAGGTTCACCTGCGTCACGAGCTCATCGACCAAAGGAAGTAGGTTCTGCAGGAACTCTACGTCGTACGACCAGGTCGCACCGTGGATGCGGCGGACGACGATCGCGGTCTTGCACTGTCGGCACGACCGCGGCCAGTCGGCACCTCCGTCACCGTCGCTGTCAACATCCCTCGTGTCGAGACACTGGACGACGACCACTTCTGGGTGACTCGGCACCGTGAAGCACCGCTCCTCACCGTCGCCTCGCGCGCGCCACGCTTCCAATACATTCGACTCCAGCGTCACGAGCGCGTCCGCCGCGTGCTCAGGAACCGGCGTTTCCAGTCGCACGAGGGGGCTGCGCGGGCCATATACTGGCGCCCACGAGTCGGCGTCGAAGCAGACCACGCAGAGTTCGACTGCCGCCAGAACGTTCCGCGCAATGCGCTCGAGCAGCTTGCTGAACACGACGCGGAACGTCGATCGATTGCCTTCAAACAGCTTGGCGACGTCGCGCGCGGCCTCCGCCGCCAGCATCTGCCGCACGCTCGCGCCGAGCAGATTCGCCATCGTCGTCAGGCAGTCGACGACGCCGTGCTCGGGAACCTGTGGGGAGTACACGCCGCTGGCCGCTCCGGGGAACGTATCCACGGATAGCACCCCGACAAACGGGATGGGGATACACACAAACGGCCCCTTCCGTCCTTGGGACTGGGCCGGTGAGAACCACCGCAGCTGGCTGACGAGCTTGGCGGCGTGGGTCTCGCTCACGTCGAACTGCTTCCGCTCGAGCTGGGGGATCACGAGTGGCCGCTGCGAGAGAAACACGCGGAACGAGATGCTGTCGCTCGCGTTCACGCACTGGTTGGCCATTCCGCTCCGAGTGGTCGCACTGGTGAACACGATGGACGAACACAGCGGCTGGATCATGCCGATGTACGCGTCGACGCCGTTGAACGCCGTCTCGATGGCCTGGAGCACGACGTGCTGCACGTACAATGGGGCGGCTCGCTTCCCGAGGTCTTCGCACGCCGCCATGACGCGTACGAGCGCGACTTCGCGGCGTTGGCGGCGAGCGAGGCTGCTCTTCGCGCGCACCGACGCGATGGCATCGCCCACGAAAGCAGCGGCGCGACGAAGAAAGTCGACGAGCCCGATCTCCGGCTGCGTCTCGCCCGCGACGCGCTCGTACTTTTCCAGGTTGTCGAGTGCGAGGACCCCCAACGAACCGATCGGTACGACGACGAACGGCCACTTCATGGTCGCCATAGGATCCGGCGAGAAGTGTCGAAGCTTGGCGTCGTGGCCGCAGGCTCGCTCAACTTGGTCGACGGTGCCTGCCGTGGCCACGAGCGGCTGGTGCTTGTCGAGGGCGTGGAAGCTAATGCCATGGCCGCGGTGGAGTTTCTTGCCAGCCATGCCGCTCCTCGGAGACGCTGCAACGTAGTGGAGACGCCGCAGCGACGGCTCGTGCAGCGCGACGTACACGTTAGGACACTGCAGCGCAGAGCTGACGACTCGCACGAACGCCTCGAGAAGCCCGAGTGACGCCTCCACGCGGAGCTCGTCGACGGCTGTCAGCGGGAAGCCGCCGGGCTTCGCTGGCGGGCGGTCGATCGACGCCACGGCCTGCTCGACAAACGACGCGCACTCCGCCTCCACGACCGCCAGTGATTCGACGCGGCGGCGAGACCGCTCCACGCGCTGGATCAGCGCGTCCATCATCCGAGACAGCGCGTCCGCGACACGATTTACAAAATGCTGCTCGCATTTCGCAAAGTACGGCGGCGCCACGGCGACGGCGATGAACACGGACGACGAGGCGGCGATGCTGAGCGCTGGCACGTCCGCGTACGCGATGCTCTTGCTCGACAGCGTGGTGCTCAGCGCCAGGTCCACGTACTTTTGGTTGGTCGCTCGCGCTGCGGCCAGTGGATTCCCGGGCTTGGCTGGGCTGGCAGCGACCGCTCTTGTCTGCTCGGCGTCGCCACTCAGCGGCTGCAGCTGGATGCGGAAGTATCGCTGCCGCACGCGCCACTCCCACTCCTTGCGTCTCTGCATGTCGCTCGCCGAATCGTCGCGAGAGACGGTAGCCAGTTGCCGTTCGACGGCGGCGTTCTCCCGCTCCTGCTCACGCCACAGATCCACAAGCGCGTCGACGTCCTGCGATGAGACTCTCCAGTGCGACTGAACGGTGTCGGGCAGCAGTTCGTTGATGCGGTAGCCGAGTGGGATCGCCCGGCGGGCCATCGCCGTCTCGGCGCGAACTCTGGCCGCCTCGGAGAAGTCGTACACTGCCGTGGTCTTGCCCCGCACAAAGTCGATCTCGACGAGCCTCGTCTTCCACGCACCCGCGGCCACGTCGCGCAGAACCCGACACGCTGCGAAGAAGAGCTGCTCGGGGGAGGTCAACGGCTCCAGTCTCTCTTGCTGGAGCGCGTACACGGCGTGGGCCCTGCGCTTGAGGTAGATCGCGGCGGCCAGCGGCTTGGCGAGAGCCGCCAAGTACTCGACGACGCCGTCTTCGGGGTGCGCTTCGTCATCTCGGCCTTTGGGGACGTCCACGAATCG
Source organism: Pythium pyrilobum (assembly GCA_023335905.1). NCBI lineage: Eukaryota > Oomycota > Peronosporomycetes > Pythiales > Pythiaceae > Pythium > Pythium pyrilobum. The sequence continues at coordinate 31,372 of JAADVV010000024.1, read as the reverse complement.
GTTCACGCTGAGCACACCGACGCACGCGTCTTCGTAGAGCAAGGGCAGGAAGATGTAGGGCAAGTCGCCACTCTCTGCGTCCTGCGTGGGGACGCCGAGACGCTTCAGCCGCGGCCGCAGCTCCGAGTCGAGCCCGACAATCAACGGCACGCGTGTGTCGATGCACCGGAACGACACGCCCTGTCCACGGTTCAGCGTCGTGCCCGTCAAGCTCGATCCCCCGCCGGCGAACGTGAAGCGAAGCTGCGTGCCGTCGGGCTGCAGCTCGGCGATCTGCTGCTGCGAGCCTGGCAAGTTGGCGCTGACCTCGCTAAAGACAAAGGCCACGATCTCGTCGAGCGCGCACAACGCATCCGCCGACGGCGTCAACGCGAGCGATTCGAATCGGCGCGTCGTCGTCGCAGAGGATGCCTGGCGGCGACGCGCTCGCGCTTCGCGGCCGCGCACGCCCGCCACACTCTCGCGCGTGATCGCGACGGCTCGCTGGACGAACCGGTCGACGGCGTCGGCGCTGGACGCGGCGGCGAGCTGCTGTGGGGAACCCTCTGGGAACGCCCGGAAGTCAATCTCTAACGCGTACACGACGTCGCTCGGGCGGTGCGGGTCGCGCAGCAGCACGACGAGCGCGCTTGGATCGCGGAGCCGAAACTGGACGCACGTGTAATCGTCGTCCTGTGCGCCACTAGCGGAGATCGCCTGCACCTTCTTCAGTAGCTGCGTCAGCTGGTAGTGGCGCGCGTTCATGGGCCGCAGGGGCAGCACCTGGCGCAGCTGCGGCCACGTGAGGCTCTGCTGCGTGCGGTTCGACCACGCGACGTGGTAGAGCGCGCGCGCGCAGTGCTCGTCGTCCACGCCGTCGTTTGCGGGCGGCGGGAGGTGGATGCGTGTGACGTTTCCCTGCACGAAGCGGCCGTGGTCGTCGTCGCACTCGGCGTACAGCGGGATCCGCCGGATCTGGCGCTCGCTCCACTGGAGGAACGGCAGCAGGCGGTCGTCCGGCATCTGCGTGGCCGCGATCGCGTCGATGTCGGTGCCGTCGCGGATCTTCCAGATGCACACGCGCTCCACGCCGACGAGCGCGCGGGCGGCGCCGTGGACCAGCGTCGCGTACACGTCGAGCACGGTCGCGCGCGGGTCCGTCGTGCGCGCGGCGAGCACACGGTGCCAGTGGACCGTGCGTCGGTACGTGTCCAGGAACGTGCCCGCACGCTGGCACACGTCGTCGAGCAGCGCCAGCGCGTCGTCGTCGTCGCAGAAAAACGACGGCTTCTCGCCGCGCGGCAAGTGGAGCGGCACGCCGCTGCGCAGCGCCGCCGCGAGCTCGAGTACTCGCTGCTTGGTCTGGACCGTGATCGTCCTGTACGCCGGTCGGTGCTGCAGATCGTTGGCGCTGAGCTGCAGGAGCTGGCGCCCGCCGAACTGGAGCCTGTGGAACTCGACGGCCGCGTCGCGCAGCTGCAGGCGCACGAGCAGCTCGTGCAGCGCCTGCGGGGACAGGGCCTCGGGCCGCAGCGCCCCCGCCTTGCGGCACGCGTCCAGCGCGAGCACGCCGATGCCCAGCGAGTCGGTGGCGTCCACGAGCGGCAGACACGCGAACGGTCCCGTGCGGGCGCCGGCGTCCGGCGGCGCAAACCACCGCATGCGCGGCGCCGCAGTCGCGCCGACGTCGCGGACCAGCACCGGATCCAGCGAGTCCACCACGGCAAAGCTCAGCGGTGGCGCGTCGCCCAGCGGCTGCTCTCGGAGAACCACTCGGCCGGCCATGGCGCTGCACGGCGACGCGGCGACGAACCGCAGCCGCGGCCACGGCGTCGCCGCCGCCGGGTCCGCCATCGGCAGCGGCTCGGCCATCGCGAGGTACACGTCGCAGTCGGGCAGACACGCCGCCACGGTCGCCACGATCCGGCGCTGCAGCTGCAGCATGGTCGGCAGCTTGACGGCCGCGTCGGCGATCCACTTGGGCGCGGCGCGCGTCGCGTCCGTTTCGGCGGCCGCTTCCAGTTGGGCGACCGTCTCGTGGAGGCCGCGGAAGTAGGCGTCGAGCTGCGCGACGGCCGCGTCGAACGCACGGCGCTTGGAGAGCGCGAGCTCCAAGGCCAGCGCGTACAGCGGCGGCGTCCGCGGCGCCGTGGGGGCTGCGTCCGCCGTCCGCGCTTCCGCCGGCGGCCTCTTTCGCCGCGGCTTCGGAGGAGACCGGCGCGTGCCGGCGGCTCGTGCTCTCGCGGGCGGCGGCTCATCGTGCTGCTGCTGGTTGTCTCCATAGAGAAGCGTCGCCACGAGTGCCGCGCTGCGCGTGCGTCGCGCCGCCGCGACCGCTCGGTCTTCCTCTCGGGCCGAGTCGTCGGTCGCGCGGTCGTCGCGGCCGCGTTTGAAGTCGTGGCGCAGCGGGAGCGGCACGAACGCGTACGCGTCGACGCGCGCCGTCTCACCGTCCATCGCGCTGCTGGCTCGCGGCTCCGTACGCGCCTGGAGAGGCGCCGATCCGGCGCTCGAGACGGCGTCGCCGCGCGACGCGTCCGCTCGGCCCGTGGAGCCATTTGGCGCCGACATCCCGAATGGTCCGAGTCCGTATCGTTTCTATCGTTTCTAACAAATGGCTCTGATACGTGTACTGATATACAATGTACTGACATAACGAGATCACCGACCTGCTAATTTTATGCACCAGAAGTCGTAGTTAGTTGCCCGTGGGGAAGACCAGTGCGCGTCCGCCATGGCGACGAGCAAGCCGTTCGTGCCGCGCGATGTGTTCCGACTGCTCGTGCGGCTCGAGGCGCAGAAGACACAGGACATTGACACGCGCACGCTCGAGACGCGGTTCCGCGTGCCCCCCGGGTACGCGCACGACGAGACCGACGAGCAGCGCGAGCGCAAGGCCCTCGATGTGAGTTCTAGCGAGTGGATCGAGCCAATCAGGAGCTGACTCCTCGCTGGTGGCCACTAGAACACGCCTGGACCCGGAACCTACGAGGTCGCGGCGACGTGGGGGGAAGAGGGCGCGAGGCAGTCGGCCGCGTTCGCGTCGAAGGCTCAGCGCGACGCCTTCCAATTGGCGGCGCTGGAGAAGGCGGCGGCACGCCAGCGAGCTAAGTTGACGAGCAGAGGAGCGGCTGCGAGAACTGGCGACTCCCCGCAACTGAACGGTCTCGACTCACCTGCTCCGCTTGGTTCCTTCACGAAGGTGGATCGCGGGCTCTCGTATCCGGTACAAACGAAGCATCCGGGCCGCCGCCACGACCAAACAGAGCTCGTGCCGCCCGCTGGCAAGACCTCTATCGGCGGCCTGAGCTTTGGGCGCGCTCCACGTTCGACGCACATACCCGTCGTGCCCCCATGTCCGCTTGGGCCGGCGCAGTACGACGTGAAACGGCTTTGGGATCCGTCCGAGAAGACGGGCACGGCAACACCCGACGCACCCACGCCAGCCGTGTTCAGCGCATCTAAAGACAAGCGAGAAGTAGTATGGTCCCCCGCACGTGAGCTCCCGACAAACGCCGTTGGAGAGGCTTGGAATTCGTCTGAGCATTACGCGAAGCACAAGCGCTGCGTACTACTGGAAGTGGACAAAGAGAAGTGCCGCCGCCAAGGGCTCATGCCGAGAACCAACAACGCGTTGGCCCACTCTGCATCCACGCCAATTCTCGGCTCCCAGCGACGCGGAAGAGGTCAGGACTCGGAGAAAGCAGGGACGGCGTTGGATCCATTTGAGTGGATACGGCGGCTCCCGCAAGGCGAGCTACGAGCGAATGCCCTGGCGACTAAGCATGGTCTGGGTGAGTTGATTCGATCCACAACAGCGCATGACCATGCTGGCAGCCACGGGGTCCAAGATATCCACGCGGGGGTTCATCTTGGGCAGCTCCTCCACGACCAGTTATCAATGGACGGCACTGCCGCTAGCGAGGAGAAGAAAGAAAACGACGACGACGACCCGTACTCGTCTCGCCACGGCTTCCTCTCCGCTGGCAGCAATCGCGGCGGACAGCGCGACGAGAGGATCAGCGTGAGCTGCCGTCTCCAAGGCGGGCTCGTGCTCACCGTGCGGATCTACTCGGCGAAAAAAGTGCGCCACCTCAAGACAGCCATCGTGCGCAAGCAGACGCGGTACCAGAACGAAGACCAATTCGATTTGTACTTAGGAAACGGCAAGCAACTCACGCAAATGGAGGACACACTCAAGCAGGCCGGTGTCCACGACCGCTCGCTCGTGCAGATCATCTCACGGTAGGCAGAGGGGGGAAGCCGCGTCTAATCGACCGTCACGGCCTTGGCGAGGTTGCGCGGCACGTCCGGGTTGATGCCCTTCTTGACGGCGAGCTCGTACGCGATGAGCTGGAGCGGCACAGACGCGAGCAGCGCCGTCATCGGACCGTTCGACGGGATCTGGATGATCGTGTCGGCGATGTCCTTGACCATGGACGGGCGGTCCGTGATGACGATCGTGTGGGCGCCGCGGGCGCGCACCTCCTCGACGGCCGTCTTCATGAACGCCGCGTGCTCGTCGTCCAGCACGATGAGGATGATCGGCGTCGCGCCGAACTTGCCTTCCTTGGCGTTCTCGATCAGCGCGAAGGGTCCGTGCTTGAGGGCGCCGCCCGGGTACCCCTCGGCGTGCAAGTACGTGATCTCCTTGATCTTGAGCGCGCCTTCGTACGCGATCGGCTCGGCGAACCCGCGGCCCAGCACGAAGAGGTGCTCCGACTTCATCAGCGACTCGGCGACCTGCGCGCACTGGTCGCGCGTGCGCAGCGCCATACCGATGGCGATCGGCAGGCGGTGCATGGCCTGGATGAGCTCGTCCATCTTGGAGCGGTTCCCCTCGGGGCGGTTCTGCGCAAACCACGCAGCAATCAGCCCCATAACCGTGACCTGCGTGACGAAGGCCTTGGTGCTAGCGACGGCGTTCTCGCGACCGGCGTTCAGGTAGACGCCGCACTTGGTGGTACGCGCGATGAGCGAGCCGACCGAGTTGACGACCGAAAACGTCGGGATCTCAGTCGGAAACTCCTCGACGGTCTTGAGCACGCGCGTGACGTCGAGCGTCTCGCCCGACTGCGAGACCACGAGTAGTCCGCCGTCCTTGAGAGGGAAGCGCTCGCTGGAGCACTCAGAGGCGTCCTCCGTGCACACCGTGTCGAACGCGTGGAGCGAGCGCATGAGCTTCGCGCCGTACCTACACAAAAAAAACCCACCACACATGCGTTAGTGTGGACTCATCAACCCCCAATAGATCGTCAGCCCAACGTACTTGCTGGCGTAGAGCGACGTGCCGCACGCCGAGATCATGAGGTGTTTGATCTTAAGCATGCGGTCCTTCTCGGCCTCCAGGCCACCGAGGTAGACGTGGTCGTCCGAGACGCGGCCGCCGTATCCGAGCGCAGCCGCGACAGCCTTGGGCTGCTCCATGATCTCGCGGATCGTCCAGTGTGGGTAGGGCGCCGGCGAGAGCCGGACCTTGACGTCCGGCGCGATGCCGAGCCGGCTCGTCGGGAAGCGCTGGAGGAAGCCTTCCTTCTCGTCCACGGGGTTGAGCTCGGCCGAGTCGGCTTTGATGACCGCGACCTCGCCGTCCTGGAGAGACACGAACCGCTTCGTGTAGCGGCTGAAGGCCGTCGTCTCGGACGCGACGTACATCTCGTTCGAGCCGTAGCCGATGCAGAGCGGCGAGCCGTTCCGCGCGATCACGATCTTGTCGGGCTCGTCGCGCGCCATGACACAGAGCCCCCACGTGCCTTCGAGGCGCGAGAGCGCGATCCGCGTGGCCGTGAGCACGTCCGCGCCTTCGCCCATGAGGTGGCCGATGAGCTGCGCCGCGACCTCCGTGTCGGTCTGCGACGCGAAGACCACGCCTTCGTTCAGCAGCTCCTGCTTGATCTCGTTGTAGTTGGTGAACGTGCCGTTGTGGATGACCGACACGCGGCCGTGCATGTCCAAGTGCGGGTGCGAGTTGACGTCGGTCTTGGCGCCGTGCGTGGCCCAACGCGTGTGCGCGATGCCGACCGTGTTGCCCTTGTGGCTTTCCTTGGACGCCTTGAGCAAGTGGATCGAGTCGGCCGTGCCCGAGACCGACGCGAACTTGGTCGTCGTGATCTCCGACGACCCGTTCTCGTTCAGCGGCATCGTCGACATACCCGCCGAGTCGTAGCCGCGGTTCATGAGGATGGTCACGCCCTCGAGCAGAAACTCGGCGGCGTCCGCGCTCTTGCCCACGACGCCCACGATGCCGCAATTGTCCGCGGCATCCTCGTGGACGAGCAGCGCGCCCGTGGCGACGAGCGCCAGCAGGTAGCCGCCGATGCGCGCGAACGACGCGTCACCGTCGACGTGCTGCGCGACGGCCGCGGGCAGCGCGCGCGGCGCCGCAGAGGACGCGGCGGACGCGGCGGCGCGGCGCGCGACGTGGTGGAACGCGCGCGGCAGCGACGGTGACGCGCCGGTGGTGGCGCCCCGCGAGAGCGAGGAGAGCGACGGGGAGAAGGCCTTGGCCTGCGGGCGCGGCAGGCGGCGCAGCGCCGCCTTGGAGAGAGTCGCGCGCAGCATGGAGGGAGGGAGCGTGCGGGCGGAGCGTTTGCGCGAGTGTGACGTCTCAAAGGGTACACGCACGCCCCCCCAGATACCGTAACGCGTGGAGGTCTACAGTATCCAACTGATACCTTCGAGGTGGATCCAGGTGGTGAGCTCTGATTGGATGGAAATGTGCACGAGAGAATGAAAAGACGCTTTTGATTGGTGAAAACGAACCGAGAAGTCACTCTTCGCGCCAGTGACGTCGACAGTCACTCACATGGGAAAGATTCGTGCCCGACGGATCTGTTACTGTACACAGTGCGTATTCTATGTTGCTCTACACGCTGGCGCTCGCCGGCTCGTGCGGGCGGTACTGGTCGTCGAGGCTCGTGAGCCGCTGCTGGATCACGCGCTGGAGGCTCCTCGTCTCTCGCTGCAGCGAGAGGATCGAGTCCACGAGTTCGTTTGCGGTGGCCGCCGCTGGCGCTGATGTGGTGCTGTATGGAGACCCTTCTCTCTCGGTGGTTGCCGTCAGTTTCTCATTGTCTTGCCCAGGCGAATGTCTACACGAAAGGTCTCGCGTGGTGCCCTTGTGACTCCTACGACCCAAGGCTTTAGCTGCACGCGTCGCCGGTCGCCGCGCGCGGTCGATCACTTCGATCAGCTCGTCGATCTTTGCGAGTTCATCTGCCCATTTACGCTTTCTGTGGATACGCAAGATAGAGAGATGGTCAGTCTCTTCGCACTGTATGATCAGAATGGAAGGGCTACCTCTATTAATACGTACCTCGCCTTCGTTCTTCGCTTCGAGTCGACTGTTCCTCTTTCTTGCTCCGGTGGATTAACCCGCAGTTCTCCACAGTCATGGGAGATTGGCACCACGTCGCCCCGCTTGTTTCCGCCGCATGCACTCGCTTTGGCCAGTCGTTCTAGACGCTCGCGGCTCCGATTGCGAACGAGCTTGAGAAACTCTGGATACTCCAGCCGTGGGTGGTGCCCACTTCCCCCCTCTCGCACAAACTGCGCAAAGCTCTCATTGAGAAGCAGCTCACACGCGCTGCGCTCGGGCAGCTTCTCATGGACGCGCACGTGGGCAGCGTACCGCTCGAGGCACAGAAACTGCAGGTGCTTGCTCACGTTCCTGCGCTTGTATGGCGATGGCGACGGCGACGACGACGCCACAGGCAGCGCAGGCATCAGAGTGGGATCCCCCACAACATCTACTGAGGTGACTGCACTGTCGTCAGCCAAAGCCACGGGCACCGCGTCGGCGCCGACTACATCGTGGAACGGCGCGAGTTCCGCGAGCCGCACGAAGTCGTCGTCCGCACTCTCCAGCGCGTCTTCGACAGCGGACACCACCGCGTGCTGCGCTTCCGCCGCAGCCGCCGCCGAGAGACACGTTTCTCCATGGGGAGCATCGCCCGCGCTGTCCTCCGCCTCGTCCTGCAGCGCCTTCCACGTCAGCGCGGCGTCCGCGTCGTCCTCGACGTCATCCATGTTGCGGTGTTCCGGCTTGACGCGAAATGTCAGTCTTCTGGGGGATAGGATGTCACTACCCAATTACCCGAATTCAGTACATGTGGAGTTCGCCTCCGCTTTACTAAGTTCGCACCACCATCACTCTGGCAATCCTGCTTCTCGTGTGTGGCACAGAGAGATGCGGCAAATGCAGGCCGCGATGCTGCGCCGCGCGGCGTCGCTGCGCGAAACTCAGGCGTCCTCGTGGGCGTTGCGACCCACGAGCGTGTTCGCTGATGCCTCGCGCATCCGCCCATGCGACTCGTTCCGCTGTAGCAGCTCCACAGCCGACGCAAAGGCCGTGTTTATCACGACGCCGATCTTCTACGTGAACGCGTCGCCGCACATTGGCCACGTCCACTCGGCCGTGCTTGCGGACGCGCTCGCGCGCTGGCACCGCGTCAAGCAGCGCGACGTGCTCTTCACGACGGGCACGGACGAGCACGGCCTGAAGGTGCAGGAGGCCGCCGAGAAGAGCGGCACGACCGACTACAAGGCGTTCTGCGACGACGTGTCGAGCCGCTTCCGCGCCATCTTCCGCGAGGCCAACGTGGACTACAGTCGCTTCATCCGCACGAGCGACGGTGACCACCACGAGGCCGTCGCGGCGCTTTGGCGCACCATCCAGCAGAACGGCCACATCTACTTGGGCGAGCACGAGGCCTGGTACTGCAAGTCGGACGAGGCCTTTTTGACCGAGACCCAAGTGGAGGACGTCACGGACGCCAACGGCGTGGCCCACAAGGTCTCCAAGGAGAGCGGCCACACGGTCGAGAAGTTCCGCGAGGAGAACTACAAGTTCCGGCTCTCGGCGTTCCAGGACGCGCTGCTCGCGTGGCTCGACAGCTCGCCGGACGTCGTCGTGCCGCGCAGCCGCCACAACGAAGTGCGCGCCGCGGTCGCCGCCGGGCTGCGCGACGTCTCGGTCTCGCGCCTGCGCGAGAAGATCCGCTGGGCCATCGACGTGCCAGGTGAGCCTTCTCTGTCTTTCCGTTAGACCCGCAGACAGCGATTCATCGTGTGGTTGTGGCTTTGTGGTTTTGTGTCTGTGTGTGTGTAGACGACGACCAGCACTGCGTGTACGTGTGGCTCGACGCGCTGACCAACTACCTCACGTGTGCCGGGTACCCGCGCGAGACGGCGGCGCACTGGCCGGCCGACTACCACATCGTGGGCAAGGACATCCTCAAGTTCCACGCGATCTACTGGCCGGCGTTCCTCATGGCCGCCGGGCTCCCGCTCCCGAAGAAGATCGTCGCGCACGCCCACTGGACGGTCGACAACGTCAAGATGTCCAAGAGCCTCGGCAACGTCGTGGACCCACACGCGGCCATCGACAAGTACGGCGCCGACTTCATCCGCTACTTCTTGCTGCGCGAGGGCGTGCTCAACGACGACGGCGACTTCAACACGACCATGCTCGAGGAGCGCGTCAACAGCGAGCTCGCCGACACGCTGGGCAATCTCGTGTCGCGCAGCACGGCCAAGTCGTTCCTCAAGACGGGGCAGCTGCCGCCGCGTCCGCAGAGCCTCACGCCCGAGGACATGGAGCTCGTCACGCGGGGCCGCGCGCTCGGTGCGGCCGTAGAGACGCTCTTTGAGACGCCGGATGTACGTGGGGCGATTCTCTTGCGCTTCTCTTGTCCGTTGCGCTGTGCTTGAAAGCTGACGCAGTGATCTACTTGTCCTCGTTTTCTCTCTGCAGTTCAGCGCCGGCATCAAAGAGATCGTGTTCTTCTTGCATGAAGTGAACAAGTTCTTCACCGTGAACGAGCCGTGGGTGCTCGCCAAGGAGCTCCGCCAGAATCCTGACGACGCCGTGCTCCAGCAGCGGCTCGACACCGTGCTCTACCTCACCATCGATAGCGTGCGCATGGCCTGTGAGTAGTTTCACGTCGTGGGAGACCTCACTATGGAGATGGAACTGACGCTCGTATTGCCTTGCGTAGCGATTCTGTTGCAGCCCGTGGTGCCCGAGTCGGCGACCAAGATCCTCGACTATCTGCAGGTGCCGGCGGCCAAGCGGTCGTTCCAATACGCGACGATGCTGGACGAGCGTGGGGATCAGGTACTGGGCGAGCGCGTGGACAACGCCACGTCCTTCGTGGCCTTCCGCAAGCTTCTCAAATAGACCAACAGAGCGGTTTTCCGTTATGAGAGCTGGTGGTGTTCACGCCTTGTTCTCAAACAGCTTGGTGTGGCTTCTTTCTGAGTGTTCCAGGTTTAGCACGAGCGAGGGATCTTCAACTAGAAGAAGAAACCACCGAGCCTTCTTCTGTGGACCAGCGACCTGCGCGAGAGGCGACAGGGCGAGCGAGTGCAGCGATCTGCGCGGCGTGACTGACTGGCACTGGCGTGCTTGGCGTCCGTCGGGCGCGTGCCACGTCTGCCCAAGCGACACGCATGACCGAATTGCCCGATAGCGCGGCCGCAGCGGCGGTCTCCGCGGCCGTGGAGCCGCTCGCGCGACCCGCCGTGGGCAAGGAGAGCCAGTCGCGCGAGTCGTCGTTCTCGGGCCTTTCGCCACGACCACCAGAGCAAGCTGTGGACGGCGCCAGCTCTCCGCCGCAAGCGCCGTCAATCCCCACGCCGCTTCTCACGAAGCAGGTCTCCAGCGGCGTAGCCTCGCCTCACACTCCTGGCGCGACGCTGCCTTGTCGCGGTAGCCTTCTCGGTCGGCACCACGAAGGCGACGCCGGCTTGTCATGCGTGGCAGTGACGGGGCCGCTCAAGCGGAGCCCCATCAAAGTCGGGTACCTCTTCAAGCAGAGCTCGGGCTCGTGGAAGCGCAGGCGCTGGAACCAGCGGTGGTTCGTGCTCGACAACGAGACGGGCATCCTCAAGTACTTTCGCCACGAGTCGCTGCCCGAGGCGGTGCCGTTCCGGCAGGACGCGCACGGCGTGATCCACCTCAAGGAGCCCGGCGCGTCGCTCGTGATCCAAGGCGACCTGCCGCGCAATGTGCCCACGCCGTTCTGCTTCACGGCCAGCGACGGCAGCCGCTCGTTCCTGATCTGTGCCGACACGAACGTCGAGTTCCGCGAATGGACGAGCGCGATCTCGGCGATCCTGAGTCCGCGCAAGGCCAGTACCGCGGACGTCGCCGCGCCGCTCTCTCCGTGCTTCCCATCCATGCGGGCCACCACGGACAGCGAGCTCGACTCGACGGTGACGCTCGCCCACGCGATGCCGTCCATCGTGGCGGACGACTCGAGAACGCTGAGCCCAAAGTCCGACCGCCCGCAGATCACGAGGACGAGCTCCCGCATGCGGATAAGCGACCCGCCGAGGTCGGCGGACGTCGACGACGACGCCACGCGGCCCACGCTGCGGCAGACGCTCGCGGCGCTGCTCGTGCTGAACCCGACGTTTGCGATCGTGCGGTACGGCAGCGAGGAGCTGCTGTACACGGCGCTGTTCGCCATCAACGGCTTCCTCGTGTGGTTCCTCTGGTTCAAGGCGCCACCTTCAGCAGTGAGCTCGCCGACTCGTACCGATGTCGACGAATTGGGCTCGACTTGCGACGGCGCGTCGTCGTCGTCCGCCGACCTCGGCGGCTCGCTCGCGTCGGGCTCTCTCCACGGGAACCCAGGCTCGGCCAAGTCGCCGCTCGTCGACTCGCCGCGCAAGGCCACGCTGCCGCGCATCGAAAAGTTGCCGTCCACGAGCTGCCAGCAGACCAAGTTTCTCGGGCTCGTGGACGGCGCCAAAGTCAAGGCCGGCGACTCGGTCAAGATGTGTCCGCCCGCGCCGGCGGCGATCGTCGCGGGCTGCTGGACGCACATCAGCGGCACGCGCTTCCAGGTGCGGCTCGGGCCCAACTACCGCAAGACCAAGCTCAAGGCGCCGTCCGAGGAGAGCCTGCTCGAGCTCGTCGCGGTCGACATCTACCGAGTGAGTCTGCCGGCAGCCTCGATCGACTGGTGGTGGTGGTGGTGGTGGTGGTGGGAAAAGAACTGACGCGGACTCCCTGTGCTGTGCTCACATCAGTCGCCGTCCAAGATCGACAACATCGCGAGCATCATCGACCTGGGCGAGCTCAAGCCCGAGGACTTGCCGCTCGACCTCTTCATCGTCAACTGCCAAGTGCCGAGCTACCAGCCGAGCAACCCGCTCTGGGGCGAGAAGCAGGGCAACGGCGAAGGCTTCAACTTTGTGAGCTACTTTGCCATCTCGCCGGCCATCCGCGAGCAGCTCAGAGAGCACGAGCCGGGCCAGCAGGCCGTGCGGGTACGTACGCGCATCCATATCTCGTGGTGGTGGTGCCAGGTCTTTCTCACCTCTGTGGTGCGGATGAGCAGCTTCTCAAGAACTTTATGCAGGACAACAGCTCCGTGGTGCGTTTGAACCGAGTCGCGTGGCCGCTGCTGATGACGCGTCACTGACGCCGTGTACGTCGTGTGTGGGTGCGATTGGCTACATGCAGCGCGACCGCTTCAAGGCCATTGGCATCGTCGTGAACCCGCAGGAGCAGAAGCTCGGGCGTACGGAGCGCCACCTGCTCGAGACGTACAACGGGCAGCCCATCCTCACGCGGCCGCAGCACCGCTTCTTCCGCGGCGACGGCTACTTCGAAGTGGACGTGGACGCCCACGAATTCAACTTTGTCGCGCGCAAAGGGCTCGTGGGCGTGTCGGAACACTTCCGCAACATGGTCGTGGACTTTGGCTACGTCATCGAAGGCCAGGAGGACGCCGAGCTGCCCGAGCAAATGCTCGGCGCCGTGCGGCTCTGCAAGATCGACGTGCGCCAGGCGCTCGAGATCGCCTAACAGCAGCAGCAGCAGCAGAACGATAGGTGACACCATTGCACGGCCCCTTTCGTGTTTACTTACTTATAATCTTCTTCATTTGTCGCTTCCCGTCTGGGTGTCTGCTTCACACTCGACACCCGATAACGTCAAAACTTGCAGATCCTTGGGGGGGTTCACAGTACTGGAGATAGATACTGACGGCTCCTTACTCCGAGTCCGAGATGGTCGAGAGCCGGCGGATGAGCGGCGACGCCATGAGCGTCTGCAGCACGCGCGCGGCCGACGGTCGGAGCTGTGGGTCGAACTGGAGACACTCGTGGGCGAGCCGGCGGATGACCTCGGGACACGTGTCCGACACCTGCGGCCGCAGCTTGCCGGTCGCGACCCGCTGCACGATCATGTGCTCCTCCAGCTTGAGGTTCTCGAACGGGATCTGGTGCGTGTCCAGCTCAGTGAGCAGCACGCCGAGCGAGTAGATGTCGGCCAGCTCGCTGTAGTCGTCGCCCAGGATGATCTCCGGGGCGACCCAGCGGGCAGTGCCCACGCCGGCGGTCATCGTGTTCTGGATCGTACGCTCGCGGCTCTCGCCAAAGTCCGAGAGCTTGGCGCCGTTGCGCGAGTCGACGAGGATGTTGCGCGACTTGATGTCCCGGTGGATCAGCGCCGGCTGCAGGCTGTGGAGGTAGAACACGGCCGCGCACACCTGGACACAGTACGTCGCCTTGCCCGTCTCCCACGTTAGCTCCGTGGGCGAGCTGCCGCGCAACACCGTCAGCAGATCGCCCGAGTCCATGTACTCGGTCACGATCTGGATGTCGGAGAAGTCGTCCTCCCAGCAGGCACCGACAAGCGTGAGGATACGCGGGTGCGACAGACTCGCGAGCAAGTTGAGCTCGGCGACAAAGTCGCCGACGCTGGACGGATCCTTCGTGAGCAGTTTCTTGACCGCGACGAGATCGCGGCCGAGATGCGCGAGCCACACCTCGCCGAACGCGCCCTTGGCGATCGTGCGCGTGTAGTTGATGTCGCGGCCCGAGATGCGGACGACGTTCTGGTTGATCTGCGCGCGCTCACGCTGGCGGCTGCCGCCCGACTGCTGGATCGACGACGAGTTGATGCTGCTCTGCAGCTCTTCCTGGTACTTGCTGATCTCAGCGTAACCTCCCGTGCTGACCGATTGCTTGCTCGGACGGGTCCCGGCTGCCAGGCTCGGGCGCGAGCTACTCGATGCCGCACGCGACGGACGCCCCTGCGCGGTCGAATTGGGTCCAGCTGACGAGGCGCGACCGCGGCCGAAAATACTGCTGCGCGACTGGCCGGTGGTGTTGCCATTGCCACCCGTGTTTCCTCCAATGTTACCGCCCGAGTTGTTGCCATGTTCCATGACCGAGGCATAAAACTCGGAATTGGCCTTGGAGCGACGGCGGTACCAGCAGAAGCCGCCAAGACCCACCACCACGATGGCAGCCAGCACGATGCAGACGATGAGCACCACGCTGGTACTGGACGAGCTCTTTGGCGGCGCCGTCGTGGCCGCCGCCAAAGAGCTATCGATGACACACACTGTCGCTCCGAGCACCGTGTCTTCCCGCTGGCCATCCGCGCACGAGCCGGCCGTCCCAGTGAAACCGAGCGCGCTGGTACTCGACAGCCGCTTGAAGAACGAGAACTGGGCGGCCGTGAACGTCGTGTTCTCGATCTGGTTGCCTGCGAGGTTCCTGTCATTCCAAAAACACCACGTCATCAGCAAGGACGTCTCCACCAAAGGGAGGGCAGCATCAACGGAGCCGTACAGCCAAGTGATCTTGGTCATGTTGAAGATCGCGCTGGGCACCGCCGTCAGCTTGTTGTCGCCGAGATCCCTATAGGCCCAACAGCAGCACGCAAACGTCAGCACTGCGGTCGTGTAGCTAGCTGCCGACTTCGTAACCGACGGTGCTTACAGTGTCGTGAGCGCCGGCAAGACCCAATTGAAGTCGGTCAGTTCGTTTGCGCGCAGGTTCAGCGTCGTGAGCGCCTGCAGATTCTTGACGAGTTTGCTGTCGCTCGTCGCGAGCTCCGAGATTGTGTTCTTCGACACGTTGCTAGAAAGGAGGAAACGCCAACATCAGCACGCCATGCAACTCAAGTGACTATGGGGAAGACACATCTCGTCTCCGGGAGCTTACAGCGTGCGGATGTTGGTCATGCTGGCCACGTCCGACGGCACGTCACTGAGCTGGCAGTTCTCCATGACACTGAATACACACGGCATCAAATCCCATCAGTACACAACAGCCGACGAACACGGAATACACCAAACAAAGCCGTGGAGTCGTACAGCGTGGAGATGCTCTTGGGGAGGAAGTTGGTCAAAAGCTGGCTCAGGTCCACGTTAGCGATCGCCCTGCGTGCACGCGCCAGAGATCATGCCCGTCAGTTCAACGATCGTGCCGCAGTCTAGCAGTCTACTCAGACCACAGAAACGTACAGCGAAGTGACCGTGGCGGCGTTCTGGAAGATGCCCGCGTCGAGCTGGAGCGTCTTGGTGGACCCCTTGGCCACATCCACCGCATCAAAACCCGTGATTTGGCTGCACAGACACATAACGATGAATGAATACACAGCGTCTCTCTCTCTCCCCCCCTTTCACTCTTGTTATATCCAATCGTACATGGCCTTGGCGTCCGACGGCACGTCGTAGTCGTTGATCTGGTCGATGGGCGCGGCCGGGAACGCGTCCGTGCCGTCGCTGAACGTGTCGCTGGCCTTGGGGTCCTTGACGAAGAGCGTCCACTTGCCGTACTGCGTGTTGTAGAGCTGGAGACACTGGTACTCGCACGTCGAGCTCTCCTGGACGCACTTGTTGCGCGCCGCCGCGCTGCACGTGGCGCTCGCCTTGCTCGGGTACTGCGCGCACGCCTGGTCTTCGCCGCAGAGCGAGCCGCACGTCGTGAGCACGACCTTGTCGGTGATCACGCAGAAGTTGGCGGCGGACGACGAGTCGTTGGTGGCGCCCGACGCGCGCGTCGCGAGCGCCGCCGTCGCCGCGAGGAACGTGGCCGCAATCGCTCGCATGGCTTGCCGACCGAGGAACGAATGGGAATATGGAGCTGGCGGAGGTCTCTCACCGCCGTCGGTGTTTACCCAAAGAGATGCGGAGGTTGCGCGAAGGTTGCGTGAAACAACAAAATTCAGAAAGGGTGCTGTGTGGGTTCAGTGCCCAGTCAGTCACGTGACTGAATGTGAAAAAAAAAACCCGAAAGAGGGATGGGCGACTGAAATGAAATGGAACGAAAACCCCTAAAAAAAAGGGGCGTCACCAACACACTGAGATATGGGAAACGGCGAAATGTATGAAGCTTTCCCGTGCACATCTGGTTATTCTCACCAAGTTGAAGAACAACTGGTGGAGGGCCTCCACTGGAGGCACAGGCTGTGCCGCAGAGCGCACCCACTGGATTGATCTCGAGAGATCTCTGGATTGTGCGTGTGTGTATCAAAATCCAGCATCGCCTACTATTATGAGATTTGGAAACGAAAGTTGATGGATGGGTGGATGATTTGATGTGCCACAGAAAGATACGATGCATGCATGTACATGTACACTGTAGGGAGGTGACTTGGCTACACACGTCTCCAATAGTTGGCCGTACTGTACAGTACAGTACAGGAAGCGAGACGTAATTACGTGAAGCACCGCAGCGGCTTGAGGTCGGGCATGGCGTCCATGGGCGCAAACGCCGCCAGCAGCGGCTCGTTCACGTATCGCCAGTCGCTGAGCAACAGCCCCTCCTGGAAGAAGCCCTTGGTGGTCGTCGGGTTGTACTCGTACCCACTCTCAGGGTTGAGCGACCACACGTAGCCGCCCGAGAAGCCCGTGCGCAGGAGCAGCTCGACCGTGAATTTGACGCTGCGCTGGATCGTCTTCTTCGCGTGGCGGTCGAGCGCGTAGAGCCCACCGAATTCGCCCATCACGATCGCGGGCGACGCCGCGTCCTGCGCGAGGTACCCAAACATCATGTCGAACGTCGTGCGCATGTTCTCTCGGAGCAGGTCGTCCGCGAGCTCGGCGTAAGCGTCGCCGTAGTAGAACTCGATGGGCCACACCGCCGGTGAGTAGTAGTGCGGCGAGTACACCACCTTGTTGGCGGTCGACAGCGTTACAGGATACTGCTTGGCCTTGGTGAGCCCGCCGCCCCACCAGTCCATGAACCCGTACTGGGCACCGGCGCTGTTGGTGAACGTGTGGTACTCGGAGATGCCCTCGACGAACGCGAGCCAGTTGGGGCAGCCGGCGAGCATGCGGTTGCCGATGCGAGTCGCCGCGGCACGGAAATCGGTGGCCGAGCCGTCGCCCCAGGTCGCCGACGCCGGCTCGTTCTTGAGGTCGATGCCGATCACGTTGTAGAACTCGCTGCTGCACAGGTTGCTGGTGAGGATGTCGATGCCCTGGAGAAACGCCTGCTCCGAGATCTTGTCGCTGTACCAGAGCATGCCGATGTCGGTCGTCGTCAGCGTGTGCATATCGATGAGCACGGAGATCTGGCGGAACGCGAGCGCCTTGATGACGGTCTTGAGCGAGTTCAGGTACGTGTCGACCTTGATCGCGCGGTTGGCCGTCGAGTTGGCGATCATCGGGTCGGGCATGATGTTGCGCAGCAGGCTGTCGACGCAGATCGGGAGCCGCACGCTGTTGAAGTTGTTGCGTGCAAGGAACGACGCGATCGCGTACTGCAACAGCAATGGCGTACACATGAGTAATCAGTAGTGGTGGTGGTGGGGGGGGGTCCGTCCACGCTCATGTCAGCATCAATGACGTACCGCCGTCGTCCCGTTTTGGCTGTTATACCAGAGCCCAAGCGGCAGCGTCGCGCGCCTGCAAGAGGGTAAACACACAAAGGTTACAACAACACAGCGCGGACAGCTCCCGTCTCAAAGGCGACGCACGTTTCCATCCCAAACCTGCCATCGACAGTACAACAAGCAGATGAGACGCCACGTAAACCCCTCACGGGAACTGACTGCACGCACCAGTTGACGCCCTTGATCGACATGGCTTCAGTCTCTCCCTTGGGGCCGACGACGTAGATCTTGTTGTTTCGGCTGATGTAATTGGGTAGCGCGCAGCCTACATCAACGCGGAACGTTAGTACGGGACGTCAAGGCGAGCTCGCTATCCGTTCATACCTGGATTTGGGTACGACAGGGGATTCCCGACGGTCCCATCCGCATCCTTGAGCTCGGTTTGTGCTTTTGAGGCGCCGCCGTAGATCGCGCCCAGCACCGAGTTGGCCGGCGGTGGTGCTGGCGCTGGCGTCGTCAGCGACACCGTGAGGACGGCCGAGACCACGCCCGTCTTGTGAGCCGTCGCGCTCTTGCCCGACTTGAGCCAGCACGTCCCACCGTTGGCGTTCGTCCACGTGAACGCGCCGCACCCCGCGCGCTGGCCACACTTGCTGCAACAGTCGTACGCCGTCGTACCAGGCACACTGGCAACGTCGTTCCCAACGTAGTCGACGCCGGTCTCCAAGTTCGGGCACGTCGTCGTAGCTGTCGGCGCCGTGGTCGCGGGCGGCGATGGCGCTGTCACCGTCGTCGTCGTGGGGGGAGGAGCTGCGGTCGTTGGAGGAGGAACGGAAGTCGCCGGAGGCTTGGTCGTGGTTGGCGGTGGAGTCGTCGTCGTTGGTGGCGGAGCGGCAGTCGTGGGCGGCGGTGGAGCGGCTGCTGTCGACGTCACCTTGAGCGCGCTGGACACGACGCCAGCGGTTAGCGTGGTAGCCCCCTTCGCGCTCTTGAGCCAGCATGTCCCTCCGAGGTAGTTGCTCCAAGTGAACGCTCCGCAGCCAGAGCGTTGCGCGCACTTGGTGCAGCAGTCTGCAGCGCCAGTGCCAGCGACGTTAGCGATATCATTGCCCACATAGTCGACACCAGACTCGAGTGTCGGACACGTGAAACTGGTCGCAGGCGGTGCCGTCGTCGGTGATGTCGTCGGCGACGTCGTCGGCGAGGTAGTCGTCAGCACGGCGGATACCACGCCAGACACTGTCGCTGTCGCGCCCTTGCTGCTCTTGAGCCAGCACGTGCCACCGAGATAGTTGCTCCACGTGAACGCACCGCAGCCCGTGCGCTGGCTGCACTTGGTGCAGCAGTCGGCCGCGCCAGTGCCCGCGACGTTGTCGATGTCGTTTCCTAAATAGTCCACGTTCGACTGGACGCTTGGACACGTCGCTGTGACCACAGGAGTCGATGTTGTCAGCACCGCCGACACCACGCCGGCGACGCTCGTGGTCGCGCCCTTGCTGCTCTTGAGCCAGCACGTGCCACCGAGATAGTTGCTCCACGTGAACGCGCCGCAGCCCGTGCGCTGGCTGCACTTGGTGCAGCAGTCCGCAGCCCCTGAGCCGGCGACGTTGTCGATATTGTTGCCCACGTAGTCCACACCGGTCTGCACGACCGAACAGGTCGTGGTCGTCTGCAGCGCCACACCCGCCGCATTGTTTGCGATCAATATCTGCTGCTGCTGCGATCGCGACCCAACGCTTAGCGCGATGGAGCCGACTGCTGCCAGCGCGAGAACGACCCCGGCGGCCTTGGCGCGGAAGCTCGGTGCCTGCGGCTTGGGCTCGAAGCCGTTGTGGAGTTCGTAGTAGCCGTGCATCGAGGGAGCGAGCTTCTCGTGGACGCTGCTGTGTTGTTTGGAGATGGCTCACTGCAGCCTGCACGCAGCACGTTGCGCAGCGACGCTTCAAGATCTAGTCCGATCCGTCGGCGTGACGCTTGGGACCCGTCGGGATCCAAAGTGATATTGAACCAGTTCCTAACCGCGATAACCGAAGTACCGTACGGGCACTGTGTGTAGTCGTTTTGAACGCGACTTTGATCTGATACCTTTGTTCCGGTACAGTTCAATCCGAAACGGGCGCTGGATGTTCTCAACTGTACAGACCACGCACGTCAAGGCTTGACGGTCAAGCCGGTCTCAAAATGAGACTCCCCAACTGCCGCGTTGAAGTGACTGCATGCCTGCTGCTCGGCGGAGGAAAACGAGAGGCTGCGGCACCAGAAACGCAGTTGCCGCACTCGAGTGAGGATTCGCTCGAAGTGGACTCGGTACTGTACAGACACCTCCTACCTACGTATCGCACCCAAGGCGCATTTCGCTACGAGCAGCAGCAAGATGACTCCTCTCGCAGGCTGCGAGAGGAGTCATCACCGGCTGGAGGCGTCGTGGATTATGGTGGACGAAAATGCCGGACTCCAGCTGTGCCAGCGTGATTCGTGAGCAAGAGGAGGTACGTTTCCTAACATCGTCCGAAACACGCTACCCAGTTTTCCACCACGGTGGACGGTGGCGAAAGATACAAACAAAGAAACCAACAACAAAGCGAAAGAGGAGGGAGATGAGCTTCAACGTGGCTGAAGAAAAGTGGGTCCAAAGTTCCAGTTCTTTTGTTTGTTTTGTGTATTTTTTTTGGTTTTCACGTGGAGATGTCGGAATGTGTGCGGCGCGACTTGCTCTTTCGAGCTGGCGTTGGGAACTCCACTTGAGTCAAGTCTTGACGGGCGGGACAGAAACATTCAATTGGGGGAAGGGGAGCAGCACGGTCTCGGGCCAATCAGCAGCGCGGCAGTTGGGTTTTTGGGTGGTGAAGTCGCCCCTTCTGTCGCGGGGGTTGCGCAGGCCCTCCAGTTGGTGACGCAGTGTTAGCCAAGCGGAGCGGGTCTGAACTGACTGCGTCGCCCTGCCCACACGCACGGGCAACAAGCCAAGCGGCAGAAGCAGAATTCGAACGTTGGGTGGAGATAGATTAGCGATGGCGACGGACGCGCTGCCGGACGCGGACGCGCCGCCGTCGCGCACAGACTCGTACATCACGCTCACGCCGCGATCGAACGACGCGCCGCCGCCGTCGTCGTCGTCGCTTGCCAAGGAGGTGCTCGCGCGCAAGTGGGAGCTCGCCAAGAAGAAGAGTCTCCCGATTCGAGACACGCCGTCGGCGTCGCTGACCCAACCCGAGACGAGCGGCAACGGCGGCAAGGAGCTCGAAGAAGTCAACACCAAGGACTCCCCGACAGAGACAGACAAGTCGTCTGACATCGAGTCGGACGAGGAGCTACCAGAACCCGATGATGAGGATCTGGATGCGGCGGCCGAGGCGGAGATTGGCGTCTTCCCGACGTATGTCTGCGAACTCCACGACCCCAAGACGATGCTCACGGGTGAGCATATGGAGCAGTGACTATGGTTTCTCGACATCGTTTCAGATGTGCTGATGGTGTATGCGCTGATTTGCAGCTGAGCATATACGACCGAACCGTGTCGAAATCTCGCTCGTCTCGGCCCCAAAGGCGGTGACCGATCCGAACAAGGACAAGCGTGTGTGGGGTTGGCACTCCACGAACAACTTCCGCTACGAGATCTCAGTGGGACTAGCTCGCACTGTGTTCGACTGCACCCCACCGAAAGTGTTGGATGTTCTTAAGGCGCTGGCGCGTGATAACACCATCGTGGAACAGCTTCGTCTTATCGAGACGAATTACTTTCGGGACAACCTGGTCGGGTGAGTGCTTTGCACACCTATTCATTTGATTTATCTGTCGCCCCAATCACTGACATCGCAACGCCGCAGCTCGCTCAAGCGAATCTACCCGTCCGCTGTGAAGCTGTCGGAGGAGATTGTCGAAGTTCTCGAATTCATTTCTGATATCGACCACGCGTTGCTCCACCCGGCGTACCTGAATCTCATTGGCGTCACGAAGGGAACAGTCTTCTACACGGAACTCGAGAAGTTTGTTGCATCGCACGATCAGGTGCGCTCAACTCCGCCGCCACCATCGTCCACTGATGAAGAGACCACGAAGTGTCTATGCGAGACGTACGTGCGATCCATCGATCGGTTCATCGAGCTGTACAGGCTACACGAAGAGGAGAGTGCTCGCTTCTCAGTCGTTGCCAGCGAGTCGTTGATGTGGACCCGTGGCATCCTCTCGTTCTACACTGACACGGTATGTGTGTGAGTCCCGTTGCTCGAGTGTTTGGTTGGCCTCGCTAACTGTACGTGATGTTTGTTGCCAGGTGTACATGATGGACAAGCGCGACTTTCGTCCGTTGCGAGGTCTAAATAAGTGCACGATCTACGGTTTCGGTCGAAGAAAACTGTTTGAGATCGTGCGGACATCGCGGAAGGAGTGGTCCTTCCGCCATGTGAGCTACGGCGCGCTTGCGACACTGACCATCGAGCGATACATGCACCACATGAACCCGTATCACATGGTCGCGATCAAGCGGCTCGTGCCCGACGGCGAGCAAGGCACGATGCGCGAGGAGAACATTTGTTTCGTGAAGAAGTCCAAGCGCACGCACGGCTACCGGTGTTTGCTCATGTCGGAGGTCATCACGCGAGGCCGAGTGACGACGTCGCTCGCCCTCGAGCAGGCGGAGAGTCCCGAGGGCGACGCCCACCGGCATTACATGACCATGAGCGAGATCTCGGGTGCGGCGCGCGAGTCGGTATGCAGCAGCACGCTGAGTGTGCCCACGAGCAAATACAAGCACTGCCAGCAACTCCACGTGAGCGGCGGCAGTGACGTCATCGCGTTCCTGTGCATCGCCGCGAGCTACGATATCCTGGTCGGTGGCATGAGCTACTGGAAGGAGAAGCGGTATTGAGTTGCACGGGTGGGTGGTAATATAAAGTTTTGCGGTGTATCTATGTCGTTGCTGCCGTTCCCGTTCTTCTCTTTTCCGGGAAGAGGGAGAAGTTTTCCCCCAACGCCAACTTTTAAACCGATCCACCAACAAAGGCGCGGAAAGAGAAATGGCCACCAAGGAGACCATCGCGGCGCTCGAGGCCAAGTACGCGAACCTCGAGGTGCTCAAGCACAAGGCGCTACCGACGCTGTTGATCAAGCTGCGCGACCAGACGACGCCGCATGCCGAGTTCAAGCACTACGCCGACCGCGTCATGAGGTAATGCGGTGTGTATGAAGCGCTGCGGTGCCATATCGCTATTGTAGCTGCTCATGCGACTGACTGTGCAATGGATGCGCGCTGCAGAGTGCTCTCCGAGGAAGGACTGGCGACGTGTGCGACGGAGACCACGACGGTGGTGACTCCGACGGCGGACTCGTTCACGGGCTTGACGCCCGTGGGCCGCACGTGCGCTGTGTCTATCATCCGCGCCGGCGACAGTCTGCTGGATGCTGTCATGAAGTGCGATCCTACGATCTCTGTGGGTACGTGCAGCTCTTTTGGTTGGAGGAATGTTCATTTGTGCGTCAGCATGGTTCTAATCGTGCCAGGATGCAGGCAAAATCTTGATCCAGCGCGATGAGACCTCCAAGGACAAGCACCCGATGCTCTTCTACTCGAAGCTTCCTCCGCAGATCGCAACGTTTAGCCACGTGCTCGTCGTGGACCCGATGCTCGCAACCGCTGGTAGCGTGCTGCTCGCAATCAAGGTACGTCCGCACCGAGCTGGATGTGAATATGAATGGCCGCCCATGCAGGGGCCGAGCAGCATGGCGGCATTGCTAACCTCTGTGACATGTGGCGGCAACCACCCCTTGCGTTGCAGACGCTTCTGGAAGCCGGCGTCGCGGAGCACAAGATTGTGTTCCTCAATGTTATCTCTTGCCCAGAGGGTATCGCCACACTCTTCAGCGCGTACCCGAGTGAGTACTGTATCCAGCCTTGGCATTGCACACGGGCACATCTCTGCCGGAATGTCGCAATGGGACTGACCAGCTGAACGGTTCGTTGACGCAGAGGTCAAGGTGGTGACGGCGGCGGTGGATCGCGGCTTGAACGAGCACAAGTACATCTTGCCGGGCCTTGGCGACTACGGCGATCGCTACTTCAACACCGTCTAGCGGTCAAAGCGACCGTCGGGCGCTATTACCGTAGATCTCCATTTTCGCCGACCCGAGAGAAAAAACGAGTTGGTGGTCGCGAAGGATGGGCGGACCTGCCATCTTTCATGCGCAATGGCTTCATCCAGGTATAATATCCCAAAGGAGCTTTACATATGGAAGGTATGATACTGACGGCTCCCGGTCCATAACCCTGAGTCTGGTTTTAACAACTGTGGAAGGTACTCGTGCTACTAATGGTTTTCCCTCTCAGATGTGGGTTCCCTTTTGTTGCAATATGATTCAAACCTGCAACACCGTATGATGCTACTTCGGGCGACGACACAACGTCCTGCGGCGGGATCCGGAGACAATTGTTGTGGAAAGAAGAAGAAAGCGTTGGCGGCTTTCTGTTGGCGGTGTTGGCGTTGTTGGCGTTGTTGGCGCCTCTCTCCCTCCCTCTCCCATTTCCCCATCATCCACGTAGAGGGGACACGCGGCGGCGATGGCGGACGCGGCGACGGCGGACTATGCGGGCTGGGCGTTCAAGCAGGGGAGCAAGGTCAAGAACTGGAAGAAGCGGTACTTCGTGCTGCGCGGGCGCGAGCTGATCTACTACGGCGCGCAGCCCAGCAGCGGCCGCGGCGAGGACGAGAAGGGGCACGTCACGGTGGTCGCGGTCGAGGCCGAGGCCGGCATGCTGCTCATCACGTGCGAGCGCAAGTCGACGCTGCTCAAGCTCAAGCCGCTCACGCCCAACGACCTACGCGCGTGGCTCGTGAGTCTGCAGACTGCCGTAGGTGGCGGCGCCCAGAGATCATCGGCGCTGCAGCAGCAACGGCAACTCATGGGCAGAGACGCGCAGTACCATCCCGAGATCGAGACGACCGCCCATACGCTCTTCGGCACGGAACTTCACGATGAAGGCAGTGGTGGCGATGGTGCCGCTGCGTACGCCGCGCAGCAGCCCACGGAGAGCGTCCAAGCGTATTACAAGACCGCGCAGCCGCTGCCCAAGCAGACACCGGCGTACGGGAGTACGCCGACAAACCGGTCCGCCATCGACGGCTCTGCGATCGCCATCGAACAAGAGGATAACCAGGACGACGCCTTCGACGACATTGTGTTCCGTGACTTTGAAGACAGCAGTCGTGGCGAGGAGACGGTGAATCGACCGTCGCAGGGCAGCATGAGAAACCTGCCGCGAGGCTCCCTAGCAGAGGGCAACCATATCGGCGTCGCGCAGGAAGGATGGGTCACTGTCGGGGACCCACAGGAGCGGCTCAGCTGGAAGAAACGGTACGCGGTTCTTGCCGGTCCAACATTCACGTATTTCGCAAGCAAAGGCTCGGGCCAGGCGATCGAGTCGGTGTGGGTCACGCGAGTCTCACTCAGCAGCTCCAGATCCAACGCGTTGGATCTCGTGCTGGAGGAAGGCCGGGTATTAGGCCTCGCGGCGGACTCACGCGAGGACCTGACGGAGTGGGAGCGCGCGCTTGCGTCAGTGCTGGGAACGCCCGCGCTGCTACGAGCTGTCTCGTCAAAAGAAGAGGTTGAGCCGCTCGATGAATTCCGTGACCCCGCCAATGTAGCCGGTCGACCATCCTCGTACACGGGCGTCTTCCGTGAAGGCTGGCTTATGCTCAAACAGGGCTTCGGGAGGACAGAGTGGGAGCGACGATATTTTGTTCTCAACGGCGCAACGCTTCAAGAACGTGACTCGCCCACATCTCAAACGGCATATGAGAGTTTTGTCGTCCGCATGACCATGCAGAACGATTCGAGTTCCGGCGAGTTTGAACTGGAGCTCATGTCTGGTCGGTACTTGCTCCTCCGCGGAGAGAACACGGCGGAATCCGAGGCATGGATCCACGCTTTGTCCGATTTGGTCGGCACGCCGCCTGCTGTGAAAGGCTCCAGCCCTCCTAGAAAGCCGCAGAGCATCAACTTACCGGCGCCCGTGATGCGTCCGATCGTGAACTTGCCGCCGCCAAAGGTGAAGAAGACCGGCTGGTTGATGAAAGAAGGAGGCTTGATCAAGTCGTGGAAGCGCCGGTATTTTATTCTGGAGGGTGACGCGTTCCACTACTTTGACAAGCTGAATGGAAGCCTGCTCGGAGGTGGCATCGTGTTTCGTGTTGTCCACAATTCGGCGACGGCTTGCTCTCTAGATGTCCACTTCTTGAATGGACGCATCCTGCGAGTTTCCAGCGAAACACGGGCAGACATAGATGCGTGGTATGAGGCACTGCGAGCGGCAGCTGATGCTTCGCTTCACAGCGTGCAGCGTTCTCCGAGAAACCAAGGATCAACGGGTCCACCCGATACATCGCACGACAATTTTCAGCACGGTTGGCTCCTCAAGCGTGGACAAATGATGAAGACATGGAAACGACGATACTTTCTCATTCAGAGGAACCGACTGATGTACTACGATACGATCGGTGGTGACCTACTGGGGTCCGGTGCCGTGTTTGACGTCACTGGAGGGAACCAAAGACCTCACAGCCTCGATGTCCGTTTTCAAAACGGTCGACTTCTTCACATTGCCGCTGCCGATGATGAAGACTACAAGCAGTGGTTTGAAGCGCTGAAGCTGGCATCGAACATCTCGGAGTCGGTATTATCTCAAACCAGCCTGTCACAAGAAGAACCGTTGTTCGGCAAGGACTTCGATTACGACTACCAAGAGGAAGGTCTTGAAGCCGATGGCGATGATGTGCTGGACTTCGAAGACGAAGATGATGACGCCGAGTCAAGTGGATACGGCATTTGGGATGAAGCAATGAAGAACAAGGGAGGCCTGAGTCGTGAGAATTCGTGGGATAGCGATGCCAGCGAGAGCAACAACGATGGAGACGAAAGCGATGGTCCACCACCAGCTTTGACGGAGCTATCCCGCGAAAGCAGTAACTCTCCGGAGGAACCGCGAGGATGTTCCGGTTGGCTACGTAAAGTAGCTGGAATCCGAAAGAACTGGAAGCGACGATTTTTCACGCTGCACGGGCCGAACCTCAAATACTTCAAGAGTGAAAAAGGTTCCCTTCTGCGATCGTACGAAGTCGTCCAAGTGGAGGAATCGCCATCGGAGAAGTACGGCATTACGATCGTCATGCAAGGTGGGCGCCGGCTTCTCGTTGCAGCTGAATCAAACGATGAGTATGAGAAGTGGCTGCTCGCGCTGTGGGGAGTGCTCGCTGACCAGCGCTCCAGCCTCGCTGGTCCAACTGGCGGTGATGAGATTCGATACTCCGCCGTCGGAGTTATCAATGTTAGGAGCGTGCCGACATCCCCCGTTGCAAATTCAGCTGCCCCTGCTGCATCGAAAAGCTACAGTGGGTGGCTCGAAAAGGAGGGCCAAAAGTTCAAGACGTGGAAGCGACGATACTTCACCGTCAAGAATGGAGCGTTGATGTACTTCAGCGATATTGGGGGTGAGACTCAAGGCCACGGCACGGTGCACGGCGTCACGATTGACAAGACAAAGCCAAATACGCTGAGGATTCTGCTAGAAAGAGATCGCGTCATGCGAGTGACGGCAGACACCTCTGGTGAGATGAATACGTGGTTCCAAGTTCTGTCTGCCTCCAAAAAGTCTCCCCTCGGCACGTCCGGCGGCTATGACGTTGGCGACGACTACTCGGAAGTCGCGAGCAGCGCTGGATCAGCAGCGATGGACCGAAGGTCACTCGGTTCCGCCCCGTCCAGTCCTGCAGCTAGCGATCCGCATCGACAGACTCGCTCTCGGTTTGATGCTGATGACTACCTCAAGAACGACACGATCACGAACGAATCCTTTCTGCGCATTCGAGGTGCAGGCGACGAGTTGTCGCTCACCAGTGGTTCCTTCTACAAACCGCGGTCGTTCAAGGGTGACCTCCCGTTCGAACCAAAGCTCGAGACGGCGAACGAGGCGGTGGACAGGGAAAGCGAGTCCACGCAGCTCACGCGGATCGACAGCGAAGATGATCTCGAGTACTTGCGGGCATCGCAAGCCGACCGCGACCGCCTGGAAGCCTTGCGCAAGAAAAAGGAGGAGGAAGACGAATTGCTCATGATGCCAGCTCCGTGTGCCGCGTGCTGCATCGTCATGTGAGGCTCGCTTTCGTAGTGAAATCGGATCGCGATTTGAGTTGCAGCCCCTGTCGGCAGTTCAACTTGCCCAATGCCCTCTATGAGAATCAATGCGTATTTCATCTCATAGAGAATCAGGATCACATCTCAGGAGCGCACTATTTCAGTGCAGTCTTCTATTTCGGCTGTGTCACCAACTTTTGACTGTGGCCGAGATCGGAAGAAATCGATCCCCCTCGATTGACGACGACGGCAGCGCGCGATCCTCTTTGGTTGATTCGCAGCGATGGATCCCGCGGACCCGACGGTGACGTACGCCGGGTGGGCGTACAAGGAAGGTAGTCTCGTCAAGAACTGGAAGAAGCGCTTCGTGGTCGTCAAGCGGCGCGAGCTGGCGTACTACAAGACAACGGACCACACGTCCCACCATGCGCAGCTCATGGGGTCCATGCGCGTCGCGCGCGTCGAGAGAGCCAGCGGCATCACGAACGGGCTGCTCATCAGCAGCATGGAAGGCCGGCAGCTCAAGATCTTCATGGACACGACCGCCGAGTGCGACCGATGCTACAACGCCATCGCCGAGTGGTGCCACCCTGCTGCGGGCGGTGGCGGCCGGCGTAGTTCCTTGACCTCTGGCTCGGCGCAGGCCTCCGCAGCTACAACCGATCGGGACAGCCTCCATGCAGCGAGCGCTGCGTCTGTGAATGGCTCGAAGATGTCAGGGTGGCTGGAGAAGCAAGGCCAGAATATGCCAACGTGGAAGCGCCGTTATTTCGTGCTTGACGAGGGCATTTTGACCTACGCGTCGAACGAGAGTGGACCCGTTCTGGCTCGCCATCGCGTGTTGGGCGTGCGTCGCGACCGAACGCGGCCGTTCACACTGGAGCTCACTCTCGATACGGGCAGAGAGCTGCGGGTCAGCGGCTCGGACGAGCACGCGGTCGCCGAGTGGCAGCGTGCGATCCGCCAGACACTGCAGGGCAGCCCAGCCAACCGCACATCGGACTACGGACGCCCATCCGGCGGCGGCGGCTTTGAGGATCAACACGGCGGAGGAGTAGACTTACGAGGAAGGCTCGACGCCGATGACTCGTCACGGGCGAGCTGGAACAACCTCTTCGGCAGCGCGCCTCTCGGGTCGGACGACGCCGTGTCCGACATGCCCTCCTTCGGCCGCAACATCCGACTCGACTTCGACGGAGAGAACACTAGTTTTATCGAGTGTGAAGACCCAGGACCGCCGGCTGAACGTGAAGACTCGAAACCCAAGCCCAAGCCATTTTCACCGAAGGCGCCCGGTCGGGACACGATCCGCAAGATGCGCATCGAGCAGAACTTGCTGGACTCGGACGACGAAGACGATATCGTGATCAATCGCGTGAGTTCCACGCAGCAGTCGAGCGGCATCGGCTCGCCGGTGCCGTCGCGCCGTCCTCAGACGGCCAAGACAAAGAAGAAAGAGGACGAGGCCGTGGCCGCTGGCGCGTGCTGCTGCGTCGTCATGTGATGCACCAAACAATTGAGCTTGGTGCGTCCTCGTCGACTGGTCCGCCCAGCGCGCGTCCTCGCGCTCTGTGTTGCTACGTAGGGATGGACGCCGAACTTCGCATTTCCTTCCTTCTAGATCGGCGCGCAATGTAAGCGCATGCATTCGTGCTGTGACACACCTCTCCATGACATACTGAAGCGGCAGGGTCTGCGCGCGTCGCAGATGGTCATATTACAAAATTATTTACCCTTGCAGCCGTTGACTGGCGGAGTGGGTCTGAGATCTCAATCACTTTTGAGGTTTTGAGTACACGAGCTCAAGCTGACTTCTGGGGAAGCAGACGCGAGAGCTGGCCAATCAAACCGCGGGGGCGAAAGCTAACCGCAAGTTTGGAAATTTTCGATCATTGCTGCAGGGGGGGAGCAGAAAACCTCGCGTTGGGTTGGAGGACGGTGCTGATTTTTTGTTCCGCCAAACTGGAACAAATCTTAAGAATAGCCTAGGTCATCCCTCCTGCGAACCCACGTGAGTGTGACTGCTCTTTCGGCAGCAGGGACTGTTGGGCGGGAGAACCTTCATCGCAGGTGAGGAAGGAACACAGGAACAAACAATCGCACACGGCGCACCAAGAAAGCACTCGACGTCCGAGAAAAGCAAACAAAAAACCAACAGAACCAAAACGCGCCGGCGCGGAACAAAAAAACTAACCGCGCAGCGTGTGCTAGCCCCCAGCGTACGTATATGACCAACATGGCGGCGACGATGCACGGCGGCGAGTACGCCGGGTGGATCTACAAGCAAGGGAGCCTCGTGCGCAACTGGAAGAAGCGGTTTATGGTGCTGCGCGGCAAGCAGCTCACATACTACGACACGGAACGCATCAACCCGCGTGTGAAGGAGAAGGGGAGCTTCCAGGTCATCACGGTCGAGCTGAGCTCGGACATCCAGAATGGACTGATCGTCCACGGGCGCGGCGGCCGCGTGCTCAAGCTCTACACGGATTCGGCCGAGAGCACGACGGGGTGGTACCACGCGATTATGGACGCCACGGGCATGGGCGGCGGTGGCATGGGCATGGGCGGCATGAGCATGGGCAGCGATCGGTTCTCGTCCATGGGCGACGAAACGGTGGACCTCGACGAGCAGGTGGACCACATGGACCTGCTCGGGCGGCTCAGCTCGCTGCCGCTCGACGACACACAGGTGCAGCACTCAGGCTGGCTCACGAAGGAAGGCATGCGCGTCAAGAGCTGGAAGAAACGGTGGTTCACGCTGCGCGGCGACACGCTTTCGTACTTTGACTCGGCCGACACGGGTAGCAACGCCAAGGGGTACGGCCACGTGCGCGCTGTTGAAGTGAACGGCGAGAAGGCGAATTCGCTCGACATCCGGTTCGACAACGGCCGCATCCTGCGCGTCGCGTCCGACTCGCCGCGCGGTATGCAGGACTGGCTGCTCAAGCTCAGCGACGCGATTGAGGCAGCGCGCGACGAGAACAATAACGCCCGGCAGACCCTCATGGCGCGCCAGACCATGCGCGCGTCCATGTCGGGCCCGTCGTCGGGCCACCGCGCATCCATCAGCGGCGCGGCGCCGCTGCGGCACTCGATCGCCGGCTCGACGGTCCCGCAGCAGCCCGTGCGGCCGTCGATCGCCAACATGAAGATGTACAGCGGTCAGCCGCAGGACCTGGAACGGCGGTCGTCCAACGGATCATACAACACCCTCTACACGGCGCAGTCGTCCACGATCTCTTCAAACCAGTCGGGCGAATACTTTGACGACGACGACAGCGACAGCGACGGCGACTGGATCTAGGCGATTGCTGCACGTCGTGTATTTTCCGAATGAGTTTGAAAACCACGATCGCCCCAGTGACTGCGCATGTGGGCAGCCGCGTTTTCTGTGGCCGCGGATCTGCTGTGACTGCGCGCTCGATTCGCCACTCGGTAGTGACCCGTGGAGTGTGCGCGTCGGAGAGAGGCGCAAGACAAGACCCGCCACTGGGTGGCAGGCTGCCTGGGGCAGATCCTACACGGAAGCCACGGCGGCGCGTGAAGCGCCGCGGCGAGAAGAGAAGACCGGAGAGAAGAGAGATAACGATTTAGTTTCCGCTACTGTAGGTACAAGCAAGTTAGATTCAAAAGCCATGTAGATTCACTAATAATAAGCGCCGTTTGTGTTGATCCAGAGAT
>JAADVV010000023.1:0-39440 GCA_023335905.1 Pythium pyrilobum | reverse complement strand
GCGCTGAACGTGAAAGACGAGGAGCCACACTATTGTCCCCTGCATCAAATGATGAGCCCAGAACAACTTTATGGTTCCATTGGGGTGACGCCATCGGGGTGACGCCATGTCATGCCTGGTATGCGCGTCGCGCTTCGGCGCCGTGCTCTATGAGCACGCCAGGTACTATGAGCACGCCCAGGAGCCACCGAAGGGTGTCTCCAGCTCAATTGGTATAGCTCTCGGCTGAAAACCGAGTCGGTCCCCGGGAGAGGACGAGAGGCGATACCTGGAAAAGTTCCCTCCCCCTGTGACTACTGCGGTAGCGACGAAGCGAGGGACAGTGGAATGCCCTCACAACTCCGGTTGGGCGAAGCCCGACATCAAGAGACGTGTTGCATCAAGCATCCGCGGTTCCAAGGTCAGCAGTCCCAGTACAGTGTAGTGTATGCGGGATTAGGGCAGAGGTGCACAAGCTATTGAATTCGCATCCAATAGACTCCAACTTCAAATTAAGAAAAAAATGGGAACGGTAACGATTTCCCCAGAATCTATCTTCAGGGGACAATTCAGTCTCAGTTGTTCCGTTTATGTACAACAAGGAATGGGTTCACAACATATCAAGATGGCGAAAGGTTATTTTGTGGAGAGCATAAGGCAGCAATGCAAGAACAGGCAAGAACACAACACCGACGCTCTCGCGGTTACGCTACACCTGGAGGCGACGCCTCGTATTTGGGTAAGAAAAGTCGTGCCGCGTGCTCCGGCGTCATCTCCTCGTCGCCGAAAAACAGCGCCAGGTTGTCCGCCGACCGCTTGGCCGGAGTCTGCGCGCGGTCAAACATCTCGCTCTCAAACTTGGCCACGGCCGCCAGCGCCTCCTTCTCGAAATCCATCGCTTGGATATCGCCACTCAACGGGCTCGCGACGGCCTCGGCCAGCTTCAGAGCGTCGACCATCGCCGTGTTGACGCCTTCGCCGGCGCACGGAGACATCAAATGGGCGGCGTCGCCGATGACCGTCACGCCCGAGCGGTGGTCCCACGTGACGCCCACGGGCATGGCGTACAGCGGCCACGCGAGCAGCGTGTGGCCCTCGTCACCGACGCTCATCGCGGCGGCGAGCGTGAGCTTGCGCAACGTCTCCCCCCAGTCGGCGTAGTACTGCTTGACCAACGTCAGCACGCGCTGCTGGTCGTCGGTTGCGTCGCTGAGCAGCTCGTGCTTGCGCCAGTCGGCCGGCGCCTTGATGCCGACGTGCACGTGGACGATGCCGTGGCTGTTTCGCTGGCCCACGAGCATGGTACCTCCACCAAAGCCGTACAGCGTACCCTGGCCAATGAGGTCGGCGAGCTCCGGGTATCTCTCGTCAAAGTCGCGGATCGTAATGTCGAGAAACGTCGCGGCCGCGTCGCCGTACTGCGGGCGCTGGTCGGTCAGTAGCGGCCGCACGCGCGACCACGCACCGTCGGCGCCCACCACGAGATCCGCAGTCGCTGTCGAGCCGTCCGCGAACACCAGCTCATAGCCTCCGCCTTGCTCCAGCGGCCGCACCTTGTCCAGCTTGCGGTCCCATTGGATCGCGTCCGGCGGTAGTGACTCGTACAGAATGCGGTTCAGATCGTAGCGGTCGATCTCCGGGTTGTAGGCGTCGCTGTCACTCGTAACCTTCGCGCCCTCGTGGTGGTACACGAGGTTACCGCGATGGTCCATGAGCTTGACCTCCTGGCCCTCGGGCCGCGCAAAGTCGTGGAAGCGGTTCCAGAGCCCGGCAGCGACCAATGCCGCGAGTCCTGTCGTCTTGCCGAGGTCGAGACTGCCGCCGACGCGGCGCGAGTCGGCACTCTCCGCCTCATACAGAGTCACCGTCCATGGCACGACGCGGCCGTCGCGG
This sequence comes from Pythium pyrilobum, assembly GCA_023335905.1. Taxonomy (NCBI): domain Eukaryota; phylum Oomycota; class Peronosporomycetes; order Pythiales; family Pythiaceae; genus Pythium; species Pythium pyrilobum. Next base: position 37,568 of record JAADVV010000023.1, on the reverse strand, counting down.
GCAAGTTCTTTAGCCTTGCGCTGGAGAACGCTCGCAAAGGTGAGACCGGCGGGCCCCGCGCCGACGACGGCGATGCGCAGCGGATCGGACGGCGTCATTGCTGCTGCAGAGAAGAGAGAGGAATTTGGAATGGGGCGGAAGTGGTCGCACTCGCACGGCGTTTGGCTCGAATTCCTCACGGTTCCTGGCGCCAGTTGGAGAGAACGTCGCGCGTGGGACGTGGCGCAGGCAGTTCGGACACCGTAAACAACGGTTCTTGTCATGAAGGCGCAAGCTTGTACGCATGGGGTATGACAGGTTTTCCAATAGATATATAGACAAATACAGAGCCGCACACACACACACACACACACACACACATCCTCGTTTTCACTCCATGGACGCGAGGATCGCGCCAAAGGCGGCCGAGGACGCGCGGTACGTGGTCAGGAGCGTGGCCCTCGTGGCCTGGAGCGCCGGCAGACTGAACGTGCGCGCGACGTTGACGTACGGGCGCGCCAGCTCCTTGCACGACTGGCCGAGCGGCGTGCTGCCGAACAACTCGAGCGGCTCGGTCACGCAACGCACGTAGAGCCGGTCGAGCAGGCTGCCGCGGTGCGCGACAAAGACGTTGTTGCGGTGGAGCCGCAGCAGCGCCTCAAAACCCGACTTGGTCAGGTAGCTGCAGAGCAGGTAGCTGCCGCTGATCTTCTTCACGTGGAGCTCGAGCTCGTCCATGGGCGCGAGCAGACACGACGGGTACGCGCCAAAGCCCTCCATCTTGACCACGTCGCCCACGGCCGGCTCCATGCCGTGCGGCTCGTACTGGAGAATGATGCGGACTTCGCCTAGCACCAGCTCTTTCTCCTGCTGCTTCTTGCCCTTCTTGGCGCCCGGACTCATGACGGGCAGGCCGCCGCTGAGCGTGATCCACTTGTCCATGACCTCGTCCTTGCCCTCGAGCAGCGGCGTGAAGTCGACGCTCGCCGTGCCGATGACCGAGCCGTTGGTCATGCCCACGACCTCGGTCGCGCGGCCCGTGTACGAGTCCTCGTTCATGACGTCGACGATGAGCTCGAGGCGCACGTCCGAGTGGTCGTCCAGCGGCGCCGCGCGCTTGGCGTCGAGCTTGCTGATCTTCATCTCGTAGAGCTCGCGCCGCCACGACGGGTTGTCGTTCGCCTGGATCGTCGAGCTGCGCGCGCTCTGCTTGCCGAGCCGGAAGATCACGTATGGGTTACACGTGCGCACCCAGAACATGGACGCCGCGGCGCGCAGGTTCCGCGCCTCGACGAGCCGAATGGAGAGCGTGCCGGCCACGCCCTCCTGGTGGTGGAGGTGCTTCTCGAAGAGGTACGACTCCATCTCGGCGCGCTCGGCCGGCGTCGCGGCCGCGAGCGCCATGGTATTGAAGAGGACGTAGGAAGAAAAAAGGTGGGGCGCGTTCGGCCAATGCCAATAAAAAAATTGTGGGTGCAGTCGGACCTCGTGGGGAAGTTGGAGAGCTCTTCGAGGATCGAAGTTGACGCCCGCAGCGTCAGAACGGAGCTGGTGAGGCAGTTACAAACACGATACGAACCCAACCCAGATGGGGAGCGGGTTTAGGACAGAGCGGCCGTTGGGACGTGGGCTTGCTTAAATCCGATTGTAACCAGGTTGCGAGGCGGTGGGTTACGTTCCCCCTGTTCCCCACCAATCAATCGGGTTGGCTGTTGTCGCGAAGAGCTGCATACGCTGTTGCACGTCATTCGGCAAAGCCCACGGCCATTTGACGCAGTGGAGATCGGAGCTCTCGGTCTGTCCGGTTCTCGTAGCGCAGCTCTCGCCTACCGCTCGCTGCTGCCACTGCCGCGTACCCCTCGTCAAGCAAAGCATCTTCCCACCCACGCAAGCGCGGTCTCGAGAGACGCAGTACCGCCGCCCCCATGCCGCCGAAGGGAATCAACACGAAGAAGGCGAGCGCCGACAACCCGCATCGCCAGGTGCCCAAGCGCCAGAAGGCCGCCAACATGCGAGACAAGTCGACCATCAACCGTCTGAACATGTACCGCAACAGCGGCGCGATCCGCAACAAGAAGGGCAAGGTCGTGGGCGGTACGCTCATGATGGGCAACAAGCAGGGCGGCAAGGAGATGGCCAGCGGCTCGGCGCGCATCGCACCGGACCGCCGCTGGTTCGGCAACACGCGCGTCGTGGGCCAGAAGGAGCTCGACAAGTTCCGCAACGAGATGTCGCTGAAGAAGGCCGACCCGTACTCGGTCGTGCTGCGCACGCGCAAGCTGCCGATGGGCCTGCTGCAGGACTCGGAGAAGGTCGCGCGCATGAAGCTGCTCGAGACTGAGAGCTACGATGACGTGTTCAACGGCAAGCGCACGCGCAAGCGCGCCAAGATCGCGGCCAACGACTATGAGGCGCTCGTGAGCCGCGCCTCGGAGAACGCCGAGGCGTACGAGACCAAGGGCAGCGACCGCAACATTGTCGTCGAGCAGGACTTCAAGGTCGAGACGTCTCACGACGTGTTCAGCAAGGGCCAGTCGAAGCGCATTTGGGGCGAGCTCTACAAGGTGCTTGACTGCTCGGACGTCGTGATCCAGGTGCTGGACGCGCGCAACGTGCCGGGCACGCGCTGCGAGCACGTGGAGAACCACATCCGCAAGAACGCGGCGCACAAGCACTTGATCTTTGTGATCAACAAGTGTGATCTCGTGCCCAACTGGGTCACGAAGAAGTGGGTCCAGAAGCTCAGCGAGACCACGCCGACCATCGCGTTCCACGCGTCGCTCAACAGCCCGTTCGGCAAGGGCGCGCTCATCAACCTGCTGCGCCAGTTCGCCAAGCTCCACCAGGACAAGAAGCAGATCTCGGTCGGCCTCATCGGCTACCCGAACGTCGGCAAGAGCTCGGTCATCAACGCGCTGCGCAAGAAGAAGGTCTGCAAGGTCGCGCCGATCCCCGGCGAGACCAAGGTCTGGCAGTACATCACGCTCATGCGCCGCATCTTCCTCATCGACTGCCCCGGCATCGTGTACGACACGGGCGACGGAGAGGTCGAGACCGTGCTCAAGGGCGTCGTGCGTGCCGAGCGTCTGCCACAGCCGACCGACTTCATCCCGGAGATCCTTGTGCGCGTCAAGAAGGAGTTTATCAACAAGGTCTACGGCATTGAGAACTGGAAGGACGAGTTTGACTTCCTGGAGCAGCTCGCGATCAAGTGCGGCAAGCTCTTGCCCAAGGGCGAGCCGGACTTCAACAACGTGGCCGTGCAGATGATCAACGACTACCAGCGCGGTAAGCTGCCGTGGTTCATCGCGCCACCGATGAAGGAGAGCGAGTTAGCGGAGCTTGAGGGCAACGACGCGCCGCTGAATGAGGCCGAGGAAGAGGTCGACGAGGAAGAGGAGGAGGGAGACGACGAGGACAAGGAGGAGGGCGACGACGCCGCCGCCGAGGAGGACGAGGACCAGGAGGAAGAGGAGATCGACGAGGAATAGATGGGTGGGTCGCTCTGAGACTTGGACGCGGTATAGAGGTTCCTACGTATCTTGTGAGTTGTAAGCAAATTATATAGTAAGCTTTTGGATCTTGGAAGCAACTGTCATCCTCTCACCTGCGACCCTTCAGTCGGCAGTTCCCTGTTTTCCCACGATGGCGTCCATGGGGGGTCGACGAGGCTCGGTGGTGTCGTCTTCGTCGTCGGCTTCGTCGCCTCGCATTTCGCCGATCACACGGATCCGCCACGCGCGGCTCGTGCACGAACGGCTGCAGGAACGCAAGTGGACGGAGCGCAGCAGCACAAGTGCCGTCCACGACGACCAGCTCCACGTGCGGGACACTCTTCGCCCAGTGGAGATCACAGCGAACGCGGAGAAACCCGCCCGAGAGTGCGCTCCAAATGTGGAGTCACTAGCCACGGAACTGCAAACGCTCTGGCGGAAGCAGCAGACGCAAGTAAACCCAGTGGACTCGCTTCTCAAACGCGTGGAAAAGATTGGGTCGCGCGAGAAAGACGCGCTGGTGGTGCATCTATTGCAGCAGGCTGTGTTCTACCAGACCCAGCGAAACGACGTCGTCGCCGTGGGGGAGAAGCTCACGACGCAGCTCGTGCAGCAGCAGCACGAGCTTCGCGTCCAGTTCAAGGCGCAGACCACGCACCTACAGCAGCAGCTCGAGCAGGCTCTTCATCACCACCCGGAGGTCGCTCGACTGGAGGAGACCATCGCGCAGCTCCAAGAAGCTAACAAAGAATGCGAGCAGAAACTGCTGTTTGCTGCTCAGAAACTGCACCGAAGTCGCCAACGTGAGCGAGCGCTGCGTCTCGAGCAGGAGAGCGACCCGCTGCTGTGGGATCTCTAAGACGATGAGTCAACATGATTTCCAACACACAAAATATGAAGTCTTGTTACCGTGTGAGGCTCGGTTCCGTTCTTCCTTCCGTCTACGACTGGACGCCAGAGTCGGCGGAGAGCACTGGAGGGCGGTAACAGTCGGGCAGGTACTTGAGCTGGAACGAGTTGAACGCGAACTTGTTCTTACCTGTGTTCGCGAGCACGTTGATACGTCGAACGCCACGCTCTCGCATCGCGTTACAGAGATGTACGCCTTGCTTGACGTGAAACTTGTCGACCAGGAGGCGCGAGCACTCGAGCGTGACCGACATGGCCGTGCGGTCCTTACCACTCTTGCAACACGTCGTGCGACCAGCACCGAGGCGGCGGCAAAGGTCGCTTGACTCGATGAGAATGTTGACGTTCTTCTTCTGGACGTGGGACTTGCGCATCTGGCTGAGCTTCTCAGACAAGATTTTGATCTCAATTTCCAAATCGGGCAAATCCTTGATGCGATCCGGGTTAGGAGGCTTCATCGCCATGACGTGGGTCTTGTACACCTCAAAGTATCGAACAAGTCGATTCGCACTCTCGAAGTTGATTTCTTCCTGCAGGCTGGTATCGAGCACGTGGTTTGCAACCGATTGCATCTCATTGATGCCTTGAGTGAACATGACGCCATGCACCTTCAGAGCGTGGCCCTGGCGAAGTACGTCAGGAAGAGTGGCGTAGATGTCACTGGGCAGTGCGAAAGTTGCGACCACATTGGTTCCATCTTCGGAAGATGTGATGGCAACACATTTCGCACACTTGAGCTTTGGTTTTTCTTCGAGTGACTGGACGACTTGCAGACTCACTGAGGAGTTGAGCCACTGGACGCCCTCGTACATATCTTCGATCATACCCTTTTCGTTCTTGATCGTACTCAACAGGGATTCCATGTTGATGAGGAATCCCGTTTGGCACATCAAGTCAAGACGTTCTTGGTGGCGTGCAGAGTGATTCGCAGCAAGTCCAATCACGGTCAGGAAGGACGCAGAAGCAATCGACAGCACTTGGCATCGTACGACATCTTGACGCTGCTCAATTCGCTCCTGCAGATCCTCTTTGTCCTTTGTCTGCGCGAGAGCCTGTTGCAATCGACGAAGGCCTCCGTCCTTGAATCCAAGGCAGTGAGCAGCTGGGCACCCGTGTGTGACGACGGCGTAGACAAGTTCATCACCCGTTGCCCCTACGTTCTTGTCGCGAGTCCCTTGCTCCTTCGTGATTGCGACAGGGTTCGACAACGCAACTCGTCGAGCGCGTACGACGTGGCAGTTGAGGTTCGTCGGCATAAACTCAGTGCGCTTGTCCTTCTTCATGGTGCTCCGCTTGAGACAGCCCGTGATACCAGGCTCTTTGCCATCTTCCAGCATAGCCAGCAAGACTTCGTAGTAGTCTTCGCACTGCACATACGACTCGTAGAGCTTCTTGTAGTACTCAACTCGATTCTGAGCATCTCGAATCATCTCGATGTGGAGGTTGATCATTTCACCAGACTCCGTTCGGCTGTTGGGAGACGACGGGATCTGATCGTACTTCTTCTCGATATCGTCAATCAGGAGCTTAGCGTCATGCATCCGACGCTGATTCCGCTGCTGCACGAGGTTCATGTACTTTACAGCAACGGAAATGGAGCAGTACGACGCCGACAGTTCTTCCGAAATGAACACTTGCGTCGCATCGGACGAGTCCGTATTGCCACGAATAAAGCCACCATAGCTCATACCCCCTTTGGGTTGCTTGCTGTCAGATGAAACTGGTGGAGGCGCAATCACTTCGAATGACGACCGATTTCCCGAGGCAGGTTTCTCGTCCGAGATGGGGGAAGCAGCGAACATGTCGGCCGACGTCTCAGCCCGCATATCAAACGGCACGATGTCAGCGATAAAGTGTCGTTTGGCGTATGTGTACGAGTGGCCGAGGTTGAGGCTCTCACTTGGACGGACACGGTCGATCACGATGAAATGGTTCTGCTTGGAGGGGGACAGCTGATTCCGCTTACAGTCGAGCACGAGCGTCGAGCCACCAGAAAAGAGGAGATCCGCGTGAGGGATGCGAACGAACCCGAGAGATTGCTGGGCGTTCAGGTTCTCGTTGCTGAGGCTCTCGACAGAGAAAATCTCGAACTGCAGCATGCAGTTGCGACCTCCGCTGATCGGAACAGGCAGCAGAGCACTGAAGTCGCGAGCGAAGAATTCACCACCGCACGCGCGAAGTGCAAGTGCTCCCTGCACTTCCGTCCGTCCAAGTTCTCGGACTTCTCCACGGGTTTCGGGCGACGTTGCCGTCAACACAACCAGCATATGGCTGACATCTTGAATACCACGGCAGCCGATGGACACCGACAGTTCAATACTCGGCACGGGACGGAAGCTTGGCAGACTCAGATTGCGTGCTCGGGTTGCCGTGCTCAATGTCGAGTCGTCACCGCCCGCGTTATTCCCACGACTGTTCCGATGGTTTTTGCTCGAGGTTAACTGGCTGCTGCTCGCAGAATTTCTCGATGACAAGAGCCCACAGTCGTCGTGCAGTCTGCGTGCCTCTACAAATGCTGCCGAATGGGTAGACAGCACGCTGCCGGCACTGTACGAGCGGAACAAACGGTGAGGTCGGGGCGCCGCCGCTTTTGCTGGCTTCGTCTCCGTAAGATTCTTTGCCGATACATTCGCAGATTCGATGCTTTTGAGCCGCGCTGCGCGGACAAGACGGTCACGCTCCTCGTTTTCCATCATGCCGCGCCGCAATGAGGCTTCCTCCGCAGCTGCTTGGATAATTCGTGAGTCGGTAGAGTGACGCTTCACCTTGGCCGCAGCAGTGGTTTCAGTGGTTACCGAAGAAGAACGCGGCAACGGGGATGGTTCCGGTGCTGGAGGGTCAGGCAAAGTGGCCACTTCGATTGCTTCCATTTCTGCCGGCGCGGACTTTGAAGCTTCCACGCTAGGCACCGATAACGGCAGCTTCTTGGGTTTCTCGTCACATTGCTTAGGAGACTCCACGAACGCCTGTAGGCCGCTTGCAGAAGATCGATTCGACTTGGTTGCAGGATCCGACGATCCGAGATGCGATCCGTTGGCCGACAAACGCAGTTGCATAAGCGACGACCGCATCGACTCGCGCTCGGATGACCCACGCGACGAGGCCCTCAGAGACGCAGCCTCGACTTCGTTGATGCGCATGGCCACGCATCTAGTGATGAGCAATGACCAGGTGTCAGCAGACTCGCGGCCGTCTTCAGCGACTAGCACGAGTTTACGGCCGCTGTGCTCGACCGTGAACTTGCCCGGGAACGCCGTCTCCTGGACGTTCGGCGGTGTGACGACTGTGTGCTCGTCAATGGTGATTTCTCCGAGTTTGACTAGGTTTTCCTGGGAGGTGTAGTACGCCAGCACGTTCACGTCTCGCCGCAGGATAAAGTACCGGCGCCGCCAGGTCTTCCAGAATGAGCCTTGCTTGACCAGGTACCCTGCGAAGATGATGTCCGCATCCGAGAACTGCTCGACGTCTCGTCCGTTCACGTTCACGCTCTTGCGCCGCTTGTACGCCGTGTCTTTGCCGTGCCCGTCGTTCGTCTGCTTGACAAGCGTGCGGCTCTTGAGCACGCCGATCGTGCGCGACGCTTCCTGTGCGTGGTAGAACTGGTCCTGGAAGCGGCCGCTCGCGGACACTGTGAGCTTGGGCTTGGCCTCCTTGGTTGAAGACGTCGTGGCCGCGGCGCCACGCGTCATCAGCGCCGCGATCTCCTCGAGCGGCATGGGATCAACGTCCGTGCTGCTGTTGCGGCCGCCGCTGCTGCTGCCGCGGCTGCTGCTCAGCCGTGGCGGCGACGGCGGCGGCGAGTCGGGCTCCGGCGCGATCGCCGCGACGAGCTGCATGCCCATCTGGGCCTGGGCCTTCCCCGTGATGGCGTTGGCGTTCATCCCGCGCCGCGGGGTTCCCGTTTCCTTTCCTTGTGTGGGGCTTTCCGCGGTGTTGCCCTTCGATTCCCCAGGAGGAGACAGAACGAAGAAGGGGGTGAGTGAAATGATGTGGGCAGTGGGTGCACCCCCTGGGTCAAGCAACTGGTTCAAGCATTTCTATTGACCAGGTCACGTGAAGTTGCGCAATGAGGGTGCCATTGTGTGGTGCACACTATATATATAGGTGGAGAGGCTACTATTCTGAGCGCGTCCCGATCGAACAGGATATCTCGCAGCCAACCGGAAGAAGTAATAGCAAGCGAGGGGACGAGACGGCGAACGAGATGTCGACCGACACGCTGCTGTACCCCCATGTGCGCGTGATGCGCGGCGCCGACAGCGCGGCCGCGTACCTGCAGCTCGTGCAGAAGTCTAACCAGGCGCACACGCTGCTCAAGAGCGGGGAGCTCGCCGAGTGCGAGCGGCTCTATCGCGAGATCCATGAGAAGCAGCCCGACGCGGGCTTTGACGACGTCTCGATCGCGCTCACGAAGAGCCACTTGGGCGAGACGCTGCGCCGCCTGGGCAAGCTGGCAGAGGCTGAGACGCTGCTGCTCGAGGCACTCGAGGTGCGCGAGCGCCACGACCACGACTCGGGCATCACGATTGCGCTGTCGGACAGCAACCTCACGCGTGACGAACTGGCCAAAGTGTACGAGGCAATGGGCGACTGCCCGCGCGCGCTCGCGACGCGCATGGAAGGGCACCGCATCTGCGGCAACGGCGACTGCGAGGCGCTCGAGTACAAGGACCTGCAAGGCTGCAGTCGGTGCAAGGCCGTGTTCTACTGCGGCAAGGACTGCCAGAAGGCCGACTGGAAGAACCGCCACCGCGCGCTGTGCCAGCCGCTGAAGTAATACAGCGAGCGCTTGCAACGGGCCGTGACGCGTTGGAGCTTGGATTGCGTTTTTGATTGTGCGAAGAAACCCCCAGCAGACAAATACGAACGTGTATTTCGTCGGCCTCGCCGCCTTCTTAGCCGCTGTTGCAACGCGACGTCATACCCAAGACGAAGAAAAGTCGAAGAGAAGTCGACGATTCATCATTCATCCAGCGGAGAGGCGCCTCGCTCAGCTCGGCTCGCCACCAACAACAAAACTCACCTCAAGCGTCGGTCCTCGCCAAGGACACGCAGCACACGACGGACCCGGGTTTTCGCTCTGGTCCTTCTGAAGCCAACACAGACACCCGTGACTTCCCATCTCTCAAGCCCACGGACTCGGTGAGTCACGGACCGTGACGGAGAGCATACGAATATGCTGAGGACGATTCCTCCTCCATCTCACAGACGGCGAAGTCAAGCCTAATTGGTTTAAATTGGTTTAAATTGGCTTAGTCTGATATTTGGAAGTAGTGCCGTGTGAAAGACCTATGTACAACTAGCCTAATGTCCTCCATCGTTTCTGATTGGCCGAAAGGCGTCCACTAAGAACTGGAAGATTCCGAGGAAAGTGGGGATGATACGCATGGCGCACTGCCGGCGCGACGTCGAGAACCGTCGGCGCGCCAAGTCGCGGCCTCCTACCGCACTAAGCAATCGCCCTCGCGCGACGCAACTTCGTACAACGGTCAGACGAGACGCAAGCGCACGGGCCCACGCAACTCTCCGCATCATTCGGTCTAAATTGGCTGCGTGGGGCCATGGAAACTGTCCGTTCGCTGGACGCGTCCAAGTCACCGAGTGACCCAAAGCAGTACAGGCTCATCACGCTGGCTAACGGGCTCGAGGCGCTGCTCATCCACAGCGACAAGCGAGCCATCTCAGGCGGCGGTCAGGAAGAGGCGGAGGCGGAGCCAGAGCCAGAGGACGAAGACGAAGACCACTTCGCGCCGCGACGGTCGACTGTGAGCCGCTCGGGCGGGTACGACACGGAGAGCGATTCCGACGATTCCGACGATGGCGGTGACGACGACGACGACGACGACGACGACGACGCGATCCACGGCGATAGACCGCCCGTGGAGAAGGGCACGCCGCACGCCGCGGCGTGTCTCTCGGTCGCCGTGGGCAGCATGGCTGACCCACCAGACCTGCGCGGGCTCGCGCACTACCTCGAGCACATGCTGTTCATGGGCAGCGCCAAGTACCCGGACGAGAACGAGTTCGAGTCGTTTCTGAGCACCCACGGCGGCTACAGCAACGGCACGACCGAGTGCGAGAGCACGCGCTATTTATTTGAGGTCGCGCCGGCGTGTCTGCGGCCCGCGCTCGACATGTTCGCACAGTTCTTCGTCGCGCCGCTGTTCAACGAGGACGCGATGGAGCGTGAGCTGCTCGCGATCGAGTCCGAGTTCAACCGTGCGCGCCAGAACGACTACGTGCGGCTCCAGCAGGTGCAGTGCGAGACCTGCGCGCCCGGCAACGCGTACGACTCGTTCAGCTGGGGCAACATGGACAGCCTCAAGAGCATCCCCGAGCAGAACGGACGCAACGTACGCGCCGAGATGATCGCGTTCTACCAGACGCACTACTCGGCGCACCGCATGAAGCTGACCGTGTACGGCGAGGACGCGCTGGACGAGTTGGAGGCGTGGGTGCGCGAGTCGTTTGGCGCGGTCCCGACGCACGCGACCGTGGTCCCGCCGCCGCGAGTGCCCATCCCGTTCGGCGTCGCTGCCGGCCAAGAGCCGACGCTCATCAAGATCGTGCCCGTGAGGAGGATGCACGCGCTCCACCTCTACTGGCCGATGCCGCCGATGCTCCACCTGTACCGGCAGAAGCCCTGGGAGTTTCTCTCGCACGCGATGGGCCACGAGGCGAACGGGTCGCTGAGCGCGATCCTGAAAGACCGCGCGTGGGCGACCGACGTCTCCGTGGGCATCTCGGAGAGCGACGCGTACGAGTTCGGGTCGTTCGGCAGCATGTTCGAGGTCAACGTCGCGCTCACGAAGGTTGGGCTAGCGCACTGGGAAGCCATCGTCGCGCTGTGCTTCGAGGTCGTGCGGTTCCTGCGAGACCGCGCGCTGGCGAGCCCGTCGATCTTTAACGAGCTGCGTGCAGCGAGCCGCATGAATTTCCAGTTCCAGGAGGAGTCGTACCCGCTGTCGCTGTGCCGCCGCCTCGCCGAGCTCATGCAGGACCGCCACGCGATCGAGCGCGACGACTTGCTGCGGTACGACATGCAGCAGGGTGAGTTCGATCCGGAGATGACACGCCGTCTCATGGACCACATGACGCCGCAGAACTCGCGCGTGCTGCTGCTGTCGCACTCGTTCGAAGAGACCACGGCCGAGTGGTGCGCTGAGAAATGGCTCGATGTCAAGTACACGACCGAGCCCATCGCGGTGGCGACGCTCCAGCGGTGGGAAAAGGCGTCGGAAGACGGCGTGCAGCTCACGCTGCCCGCGCCAAACCCGTTTATGCCCGAGGACCTCTGCGTGCTGCCGCTTCCAAGTGAAAACGACGAGGAGGAGAAGCTGCTCGACCCGAATGGGGAGCCGCTGCTGGTGCACACGACGGCCATGAGCAAGCTCTGGTTCAAGCGCGACGTCAAGTTCAAGATCCCCAAGACGAACGCCAACTTTCTCCTGTGTCTGCCGTCGCTCACGCGCAATGTGCGCAACTACATCTACGCCAAGATCTACCTGCGGCTCTGCCACGAGGCGCTCCAGCAGGTGCAGTACCAGTCGTACCTCGCGAACTACGTGTACGAGCTGAGCCTGCGCGACCTTGACATCGAGGCCACATTCAGTGGCTTCAGCGACAAGCTGCCGGCGCTGATCGGTGCAGTGTTCGACGCGCTGCTCCACACGGAGGTGGACGACTCGGTCTTCACTCGCGTGCGCGACGAGCTCACCAAGGAGTACCGCAACCTGACGCTCAAGCCCGCGGTCAAGGCTCGCTACTTGAGACTGCAGCTGCTCGAGCGCACGACGTTCCCCATCGAGGACAAGCTCCGAGTGTTGAGCGAAGTCACGGCCGCCGACGTGCGCGAGTTCAAGGAGAGCGTGCTGTGGCAGTGTGAGGCCTCGATGCGCGCGATGGTCCACGGCAACATCACTCGAGCGCAGGCCATGGCGCTGCTCGAGTCGGTGGAACGCAAGATCGACGAGCACACGAGCGAGCAGCGGCTGCCGCCGCTGCTGTCGCCCATGCGGCCGCACACGACGGCGCTGCCGCTGACGTCAAACGGACTGCTGCTTCGCGACGTGAGCGACCACGAAGGCGAGACGAATTCGATCGTGGAGGTGTACTATCAGTTCGGGAAGGGCTCGTACCAGGACCTCGCGTACGCGGAACTGCTGCAGCACGTGATGGCCGAACCGCTCTTTAACGAGCTGCGCACAAAGCAGCAGCTCGGGTACGAGGTGTTTTGCATGGTGCGCGAGACCCACGGCGTGCTGGGCTACAGCGTCTCCGTGCAGTCGGCGAGCCACGCGGCGGGCGAGATCGCGCTGCGCGTGGACGAGTTTGTGCACCGCGACTTTCTGAACTTTCTCGAGCAGTACCCGGACGTCGAGCTCGGCCTGCACATCGCGAGTCTCCAGCGCATGAAGACGCGTGAGGACGCGACGCTGAGCGAGGAGAGCGACCGGTACTGGGAGGAGATCCAGAGCCGTCGGCTCGAGTTCCTCATCGACGACCACGTCGTGACGGAGCTGTCGCAGTGTACAGTCGCGGGGCTGCTCGAGCGGTACCAGCGCTGGTTACTCGCCGCGTCCGACGCATCATCAAGTGACGAACGAAACTCGGAGTGCGCCAAGGTGAGGAAGCTCCGCGTCCACGTGATCGGCAAGAACAGCAAGTTCGTCAAGCCGCTCGAGTCGCTTGTCGCGAAGGAAGACGCGCCGCTGATCATCGAAAACTGGCGCGAGTACAAGGCCGCGCTCGCGTGCCACTGCTTCAACCACACGCTCAGCACGAGCCACAGTCGACGCCACAGTCACAGCCATGGCCACGGCCACGGCCACCGCCGCAGCAGCCGCAGCCGCGCGCGCAGCAGCAGCAGCCTGATGCTCGGCACACACTAGTACGAAGAGAAATTGGACGCGTTGTATTTGACTACAGGAACAGTTGTTCCACACGATCCCACGGACGGTGGCCTGTGCGCGTGCGTCGTTCTGCTGTGACGAGAGGCAAGGCCACTGGGCCGGGTTGCCTCTCCATCTTCTATTCTATCGGGATCTCCTTCACGAGCGAGTCTCGCTGTACACCATCTACACCATCTCCGACACCACTATGGAGGTCTGCGCTGCCTTCTCCGGACGCTGTGACACGAGTTAGTGGCGAGGAGAAGTCAACGAGGCCTCGACGGGCCAGCGCTACGGAACCCAAGGGGCGAGCCGGCGTGTCGTCGCTCAGTCGTTGCCGCCGCTGTTCTGGAACTCTTCCAGGTCTTTCACAGTCACAAAGTTGTGGATCGACGGCCGGCGGTTCGCGAACGACTTGCGGCTGAAGCGCGTGACCGCGGCGAGCGTGACCTGGCTGCCGTTACCCGACAAGGACTGGCCGTCCGATGCCGTGGGCCCGTTCGTCGGACCCGAGCCGTTGCCGTCGGCCGCGTCGCTCGTGTCGATCTTGGAGGACGACCGGTTGAGCACCTTGCGGCTCGACGGCGCGCGCGTGATCTCGCGGAACGCGTCCTGCACGCCGAGCCGCTTCTCGATGTCGCCCATGCGCGCGTGCAGGTGGTCCATTTGCGACTGCACGCGCGTCCGCATCGTGTCCATCTCGTTGGACACGCGCGAGACCTGGAGCAGAATGGCCTGCATGGTGTGCTCCAGATTGGCTGCCCACTCGGGCGCGTCGTTCACGTCGTGCACCACAAGCGAGCGGCTCGAGCCCTGCGAGAGCACGCTCGTCGGCTGGCCTGCGCTTCCGCTGGGCGCCCCACTCGACACAGTCGGCCGCCGCGTCGTCGGCACCAACAGCTCTGGTGTTGCCAGCTCTCGCCGCTGCTGGTTGGCCGTCGGCTCGTTGTCGCTGTCGTAAATGGGTGGCTGGCCGGGCACGCCGCTGGCGCGAGGCATGTTTGTCGGATTGCCGTTCCCACCGGAAGAGGACCCCGGCGGCGAACTCGTCGACGCACTCGCTGCTCCATGGTTTGGCGCCACGTTATTACTCTGCGGTCCTCCGTTTGCCGTCAGGCTCGCTGATCCGTTCGAGCCGGAGAACGATCCGTCGCCCATGGATGCCGTCGACACGGCGTGATGGCCATTTGCCTGCGCGATCGCATTGGCCACGACCGCCGCGGCGCCGGCGTTGGCCATCGCCATGGCGGCGCTGGTCGTGATCGCGGCCGTCTGCAGCCTGCGCTTGCTGTGCTTGTCGACCTGCGACTGGAAGAGATCGCTCAGGTCCTCGATCTTGGTGCGGATGTACTCGACGTTGACCTCCATCATCTCGAGCATCGTCATCTGCTTGTCCATCGGGTCGCTCACGTCGTGCGAGTTGACGAACCGCTTCACTTGGCGGTAGACGCGCAGCACGTCGTAGAGCTTGTGCTCGGCGCGCGCGACGGCCGTTTTGGTCTTGCTGTTGGCGACCCGCCGCTGCATGGCGCGCAGCTGCACGTACGCCTGGATGGCGCGTGCCGCGTGCTCGTTGACGAGCCTGCGGTTCTCGTCCTTCTTGATGAACGCGTTCACCTTGTGCTCGGAGCGCGTGAGCACGAGGTAGCTCGACATGACGGCGATGGTCACGGCCGTGAACACGGTGCCGAAGAGCCCGGCGAGCACCTCGAAGAAGCGGCCAGCGCTCGTGTGCGGCACGACGTCGCCATAGCCGATCGTGAGCATCGTGGTCACGAGCGACCAGAGCGAGTCTGTGAACGCGATCGGCGTGCAGCACGAGTCGCCGTGGAACGCGCAGAGGAAGCGCTCGACGACGTACAGCGAGTAGCCCGTGACGGCGAGCAGCAGCACAAAGCTCGCGAAGATCCAGCGGCTCGGGTGGTTCTTGAGCGTCGACTTGAGGAAGAACGCCGTCGTGAAGTCGACGTTCGTGAGCGCGCCGATGAACCAGCCGTTGCTCGAGTTGAACGAGTTGCGGAACTCGACGACGCGGAAGAGCAAAGAGATGCGCGGGAACATGAGCAGGCTCGAGGCCACGACGAGGTTGGGCCACCGCGGGTCGATGGTCTCGAGCCCGGGGAACGGGTGGATCACGAAGAGCAGCAGCTCGAAGAGCAGCTTGTTGCGCAGCGGCGACGAGAGCAGCGTGGCCTTGGGCGGCACGATGTTCTTGATCTTGAGCACCTCGCACTCGGCCGTGTAGAACGCGTACACGTAGTAGAGCAGGATGACCGTGGAGAACGAGATCAGCACGCGCGTCGCGTGGAGCATCATGCGGCCCTCGGTCACGGGCACGGCGTGCGCGAGCGACGCGAGACACGTGGGGCACTGCGTGGCCGCGTCGACCGCGCAGGCGCCGTCAAAGTCCTTGGTGTTGGCGAACCACAGGTACTCCATCTGCACGACCATGAGCGCGATGCCGAAGAGCCCGTAAAAGAGCTGGAACGCCGTGTGGCGCCGCTGGATCGCGACGAGCCGTATCCGCCGCTCCTGGGACGTCATCGCGTCGGCGTTGGCGGCGTCATTGCGGTGGCCCTTGGCCGACTTGGCGGGGATCGGCGCCGGCGCGGCGATCGTCTGGCGCGTCGGGCCGGCGTCCAGCGGCACGATCTCGTTCTTGGCGGTCATGCTCGTGAGCGGACTCGTGGGGACGGACGATGCGCATGCGCTGCCGGCGAAGAAGAGCCCTCCTCCACGTGCCTGTTGCGCCGCCGCGGTGCTGCTTGTCTAGACGTCGTGTGCCCTCTTTATTCGGAGGCGCAGAGACAGCAACAGCCCATCCTAACGGCTGCGACCGACCATGAGGCAGCGCGAGCAACAGGGAGCAAAATTAACACTGCGGTAAGAGGTCTCGACGAGTTAAAGATAGCTCGACCAAGGTGCCTTGCCTCGGAAACGGCTGCGTTCTTGCTCGACGACGAGCCGATCGATAATCCCACTGAGCGATTGCTGTCACGCAGAACGACGCGTACCCAAAGAGAGTGAAGAACACCTTCATTCCATATCGTGAACTGGGTTCCCTAACCAAGAGCTAACCGGTGGGCGACTTGCTTAGTAGAAGAAACCAATGACCTTGCCACCGGTGTGCTTGCGACGGGCCTCGTGGTGGTCCATGATGCCGAACGTCGTGCTGAGCACAATGTGGCCGAACTGGCGCGACGGGAGGAGGTTGTTGATCCACTTCTCAATCTCCTGGAGCTTGATGTCGAAGCGCGGCGAGATGACACCGCACTTGTTGATGCGGCCCTTGAGCTCCACGACGATCTTGCCGCCACGGTGGTCGTCGACGATCTCGAACTCGCCGATGTAGCCTGCACAAACCAGCACCATCCAATCCATCAGAGACCCCGTTCGCCCAGTTCGCGAGGTTCAAATCGTGATGATGATGAGGAGAGACGCACCGTTCTTCTGCATGACCTGGAGGAACTTGACGATGACCTTCGACGAAGGGCGGATCAAGACCTGACGCTTTCCGCGCTTCTCGGCGTTGTACATGGTCTTAAGGCAGTCGGCAAGCACGCTCATTCGCACCATTCTGAGACAGAAACAACGAACCATTAATCGCTACGTTCAGTCGCCAAGGTCAACTCGGCCCCCAGCTCCGTAGCTGCGCCGTGTCCACCTCCTCACCCACCACCACGTCGCCGTCCTCAGTCGGCAGGAGCTGTCGGTGGAGAACCGACGACTAACCGACCGCGCAACTGAGGTGGCTCGCAGTTAAGATGGCTGTGAGGAGATCGTCGGCGCCTGGAGAGAGGGGGCGCGGCTGCCTCCACAGTCGCGTCGCGGCCCTCGCGTGACTCGGATGCGAACAAGGCCACTGAGGACCTCGCGGCATGCGAGCGCGCGCGAGAGACCGCCACGCGGCCGATGCTGGAAGGGTCTTCGCCGCCATCGCCGAGCGGGTAGCAGAGCGCGGGGGGAAGAGATGCTTACTTGGCTGATTTGGTTGATCGATAAGAACGGAGGGCTCAGGTGATTCACGAATGGCGGGCACTTGCATTAGACGGCCCTCGAGTATGGAGAGCTCCAGCCACAGACTCGAGTGACTGGTCGTGGCGGGCTGAACAACCGGTTAGATTAATGGACCAATCATACGTTATTCATGAGCTACCGGTATTAGTTGTGGAGGTTGCTGGAAGGTTGCTGGAGTTCGAAACAGGAAGAGTGATGGTCAACGAGTTTTCCGCGCAAACTCTTCAACAGCAAAGCGGCGGAAGCAAAGCGGAGGGACTGATATGGAGGCCGCAAGACGCATCGTCGGCATCCATGCAAGCGACTAGAGGCATATTGTAACCTACAGAAAGTGCAAAGAAGATGAAAAGAGGCGCGGGAAGCGCACCTGCGGAGAAAGCAGTCGAGAACATGTTCGGCTTGCAACGGCACGACCGCGAGACGCGGGACAACGAAGGAGGTGGACGCCGACGGAGAGGCCGATCAAGTAACCAGAGTGCTGGTTTACTTGGGGAGGAGACGCTGAGTCGTTTGGCGGAGCAAGCAGAGGGACAGCAGCGAGTGTTGCTCAGTCGGCTCGTCAGTCACGATCCAACGAAGAAGGCGAGGCCACTCGTCGTTGGCAATACTGGAGGAACTCCTGATGTAAGGAAGGCGTGGCGGCATGAAGTAGAAGGCGTCACCACAGTTGATGCAAGTTCTGCACGTGCAATGCGCAAACGTCGAGATGGGGGGATATGTTGCGCTCCAATCACTTTCGATGAGTTTGACCAGAGTACGTAAGAAGTGCGTATCAAAGTTGCTGATGACGAAGACTGACGCATCGCGAGTTTGCTGCTCAGAGTACGTGAAGAATGACCCTATGCTTCGATACTTGTTGCACGTTATTGCCAAGGGTCTGAGTGTGACACGAGCTGACATCCCTCGTCGACATGGTACGAGCATTGTTCGACGCATCTGGACAATGGCAGCATTAATATGCCTTTCCTTCCGCGATGCCATCGCAGACACGTTGGACCCAGAGCGACGGTTTTCGAAAGCTGAAGAAGATGTTCTTTTCTTGGCGTATCACAGAGGCCCTCCGTGTGGTTTTCGCAACGTGTACTGGTTAGAGTTCATAACAGAAGAGCGTGCTGTCGACGTGGAGTTCGAGTATTTCACACTGAGTCATCACGGCCTGACTCATTACCGAGGGTCAACTGTCATCGACTTTATCGACATCGAGTGCTGGGTCATGGAGAAACGCGCATTCGATCACATGACGACGATGCGGGGGCTACAGAAACTACAGGGGCTTCTGTTCTTCATGTCTTGGAAAAAGAAAGCAATCCGGATGAAGCACCGTCGTATTCGAGCCAGACTGGCTTGCAGTTTGTTCCATTGTGACCTTGCTGCATCCCGGCTAATGGTGCGTGTCCGAGAATACTGCGTCGAGGTCAGTTAAACCAAGCAACTCGTTGTGAACGATGCTTTTCTGATTCTCTGACGGGTACCTAGATAGAGAACCTTGCAACTGCGACGCATCTCCCGACAGACACCACGTTTACGCTGGACCAACTTGCACAGGTGCGCAACAACAAAAATGGGTCTGATCATTCAGAGATCTAACAAAGCTGAATGCGTAGCGTAATCATGCCCGGTTGAAGCACCTTCGTTCTGGAGTATTGCAAAATGCTTCGAGAATTTGTGCGGTTGTCGACGATGGAGTTGGTGCATTGCGGCAGCTACGTGAAGCTGAAATTGAAGCTGAGAAGCAGAACTATGCAAATGTGTCCAGGTCATCTCGCCTTCTGGACCGACTGTACGTCTTTTTGCGACTAGTTGACCTCCTTCTGGTCGAGTCAATTTCAGCACACATGGAGTTCTTCATCACAAGCCTCCACAACAGCATCTGTGGGAGCCAAGGATATCTCCATCAACGCAACAACGAGAGTCCAGTCGAGCACTCCCAAACAATCGTTGCCCTCAAATTCAGCGAGGGTAATCCGATCGCTGTTGTCTATCAGACTGTATTCAGCCTTCGGCACCGTAAGATCCCGTCACCCTTCATCTTCGCTCAGCTGATCGAGAATGTCGAGCTTGGTAACATCAACAGCGAAATGGACATGCAAGCTTCTCCTTCCAAGCTCGACGTTTTCAACCTCGTGTACGGATTCTTGAACGGGTATATCTCCTTTTTGGACGCTACGCCGCAAGTTGTACGTGAGAGTAAACATGCTGTATGGATGATGATCGAACACTAATGAGACATCGATGCTCCAGCTGGCAGACAAGCGATTTCGTGGTGTAATGGCACCGTATACTCCTCAGAATCGAGATGTATTTCTATCAAGCCTCGCGCGTCCGTCGACGCAAGTACTCGAACTCCAATCGGTGAAGTTGAAGGAGCTGAAATACGCGATTGAGACCTACTACAAACAACTTGAGGTGAGTCATCATTATGTTGGACGTCTCGGGCCGCGCGGCTGGCTGATGGTGTAGGGTACGCGTAGATCCAAGTGAGTGAACTATCGCATCTGCTTGAGGCCGTGTTTGCTGCGGAGGAGAATGAACGTCATCACAAGACGTCGAATGAAGCGCCGGAGAGACTTGTCTCAACGAATATACTGACTGCAGCTCAGTTCGAAGAGATCCGGAATGTGTGGGAGGTACTGCTGCAAGACATCAAGGCAACACCACGATGTATCCAGGTTGGAGTGCTACTTCTCGATCAAACCGCACTTCTCAATCGAGTTGAAGACTATGTGGTTAAGCACATACGAGAAATGCTGGAAGAACTGCCGTACGTGTACAAGCAGTTCTTGTGCGACTTGCTTGCTGATGTAGACGGACGCATCGAGAAAGTCACAAACATCCCAACGAGCATCTCGGAGGCCATCCAGTGGTTGAGAGAGATGATGGATATGATGCCTACTCATAGCTTCCGACAGGCGTTTGACTTTAAATGCGCCAACCTATCCCGACTCAAACAACTGCTGAAAGCAAACAGTGTCAAATGCCGAACGAAAGAAGACGAAGAATTTGTGCGGAAAAAAGACTTCGAGTGGGAGTCCATCTATGAGACTTTACTCATTTGCTTCGCCCGTGTTCAAGAGAAGGACAGCGAACACCGCCGCAGTGTCCAAGAATTGAGTGCCAAGGCTGATGAATACATCACGGCACAACTCGACCGTGTCAAGTCTGAATTCACCGAGTTGCCTTCACATCAAGATGAGCTCTTGCTCAACAAGCGGAAGACCAAAGAACTCGGCCAAAAGAAGCAGGAGCTGATATCACTCCTCGAGCGTCTTGTCGAGATCGACGGTGAGCGAGAGGATATGTTGGAAATGTACAGCACATTTGAACTGGAGCAGAGGCTTCTCACCGACCCCGATGGTTTTGAGCCACCCGAGTCTCACCAGCAGCCGACAAAACTGGAGTCGAAATCAACAAGTGAGCTTCTCCTTCAGCACGTTTCCATCGTGATAGACATGCGAGCATGGTTCTGCTCTTGGTCCGCGCTGGAAGATAAATGGCTCGACACACCGTTGACGACTCTTCATCCGAGTATCGTGCTCAGTCGACTGAAACAGTTTCGCCGAAGACTTCTGTTTGCATCGACGCGCCTACTGCCAGCGTCAAGTGCAACCGTCGAAGACTCGTTCATCGAAAGGGACTACCAGCTCGTCAGAGATATCCAAGATCGAGTGGACCAAATGGCCAGCGACTACATCATACTCCAAGCTGCTTTATGTGGTGCATTTACGCGTGAGCGATGGATTCCGTGCAAAGTGTTGCTCGATTTGGATGTGGTCGACCATACTACTATTACTCTCCGCATGATCAAGGCAAGGTCAATTACAGCCCCGGGAGCAGTCATGGATTTCAAACAGCTTTGTGAGGTCGTCGTTGTTGAAGCGAAGCTCCGAAATGTCGAGCAGATACTTCGACAGAGGATGGCAACTAGCCGCGTCACTGCAACAAGTACAAGCTTCCGCGTGATCCTCGAGAACATCGAGGACGTCGTACTCGAGTTGTCGGACATCGAGATCGAGGCCATGCTGCTGGTCCAGCCCGCGAATCCGAATTTGGAAAGCTCGATCGCTTTTCTAGACGTAGTGCGAACGCAGCTCTCGCTCTGTGATCGATTGTTATCGTTCCAGTCTGCATGGAACGAACTCTGTCAGCTCACGCGGATCCACGACATCGACGAATTCTTCACGGGGCAGGTGGCATGGAATGGCCCTATTCAACGCCAGAAAAAGAAAGTGGGTCGAGATGAATCGATTTGGGTCGACTTCCTTGAAGTTGCGCAAGAATGGGCCGACCGGCTTCGCCGTCTCGTTTGCATATGTCAATCGTACCTACCGCCGACCATCGCGCAAAACTCAGATGCTCAAGCCAACCCGACAGTTGTTTCGAGCAAGTTTGAATGTGAGCTGTCAGAGGTTCAAGAGGCGTTTCAAGGATTCGATTTCAACGAATGTGTGGCAAAATGTGAGCATGCGCATCAGTTGGTGGACCGGTATATCACAAACCTGTGTGAGAAATGCCCCCGCTTGTACGGCTTGAGCAAGAAGGAACTGATTCGGATGCTGGTCAATGATGACGACCTGCAAATTATCCAGCGATCATTGTCTCGTTGCTACCCGGGTGTCACGAGCTTCAACATGACGCGTGGCCGGAAGCAAGACGATGAGCTACTTCACGGCAATGGTCTCTCAGTGACCCATGGAGATCAAAGTGACGGAACCGGTGCTGTGAGTATCCGAGGTATGGCGAGCGCACTGGTCGAGCAACGTTTCAATGTTCCAGTTGTGAAAGTGGGCCGACTAAGGTTCTGGTTGACACGCCTGGAGGAAGAGATGGCTTCAGTAGTCATGGAGAATGCCAAGCAAGCCGTTTCGAGCATTCTGTCTCTCGTAGATATCCCGAGCCAACCGGTCAGTTCGAATGCCTACAAGGACCAGTTCCCGCAATCAACTGCTGTGGCGCTCAGCGTGCTCTTTACCAGTGGCGTCCGACGCGCACTCGGTGGCCGTGATTCCACATCGACTCAAGATCGGAGTATGGAGCTTCGATTTGGCCAATGGAAGAGTAACCACGCGAAGCTTCTCGAGGAAGTCGTCTCCTTTGCAGCAAACGCAAGCCATATTCGAAATGATTGGCGACTCGATTCGATGATTTTGATCCTGAGCTACCAGTCTGAGGTGCTGGAGCGACTGCAAGTGGAGATCGCGACTGCAAGTGTTGAGTACCCGATGCTCACGTGGGAAGCTCATTTTAAGATTGATTTCATCATCGAAGATTTGTCGGTGAAAACGACTCAACGAGTGCGTCAGTGTGACAGCGACACTTGGTCCCATCTGCGCGCGTTGGGACCGTCGTTTCCGATTTCCTTCGTCGGATCCATCGGCCAAAGCGAGTTTTATCTTGGCCACGAGCTGGCTCACAGTGCGCGAGTTCCAGTGGTCACCCCGTTGACCGAGCGGTGCATATTCGAGATTTTACAGGCGGTGCGTAGCCCGGCGATATCGCTAGTTGCTCCAATCAGTGGGTATGACAGCGTTGGTCACCAGACGACTCTTCAAGGTATTGCTACTATGCTTATGAAGCCCTTCTATGCGATATCGTACTCGCGCGGGGATGTCGTACACGTTGCATGGTTGGACAATCTGCTCAAGCTGGTCGCAACGATGGGCACCTTGCTATCGCTGAACGCCATCGATTCTCTCAGTGCCGGCAGTGCGCGAATACTAATCGAGAAGCTCAAGCAAGTTCGCCAAGATGTGGTCCACAAAGCAGCTCAAGCTGTGTCTCCCATTGACCAACGAACCTCCATCGCATCGTTTACAGGATGCGTGTTTGTACCTCTGAGCGGAATTTCAAGCGCGACCGCGACCAGCAACCTTATGATGCAATCGATCGCAGATGCGTTCCATCCCGTTGCCGTCGTGCTGCTGAGTATCGAACACTATACAAGAGTGATGGCACTTGTTGCTGGCTTCCCACCGGAAACGGTAAGGATTACACGATGATAACTGATGACCGCTGGGCTAACTGCATCCTATCACACTGTAGGCACCTACGCTGAAACCTGTCTTCACGTTCTTCGAGGGTCTCTCCAAGTCGTGCTCATTGCTGAAGGAAACGTCATCACACATCCACCAGTTCATTGCTCAGATCATGCTGGACGCTTCTCAGCTTCGAGATTCTTGCCGCGTTTTGCTTCCGTCGAACGCCAAGTGGTCGCAACAATTCCCCAGTTCTATTCATAAGCCGAAATCGCGACGAGTCTCCACGCTTTTCCGCCGCTCAGCGGATGGCCACGACACGTCCGATGTGGTTGTCCACACTCTCTTTTGTCACGTCATTGGCAGCTGGCGCAAGCATTGCCTGGAAGAATTTGCCAAGTCAGAGAGTGATGAAGTGCTCGGGACGGTGTGTGACTTGCTTCGCACGTGCTTCCCAAAAGCCGAGGGCTGTGAAATCATCGAAGCGGTATCGAGATCGAAAGACGAAGCTCTCTGGGACGCGCTAGATATGGCGTTCAGTGCGACTGGACTGTGTGGGAAAGTTGAAATCCTCGAAAAGGTCACAGAATTGTCGAGTATCCTGGAAAGAAGCGCAACAGTCGTCCTGCTCGGAAGTCCAGGTTCGGGCAAGAGCACGTGCCTAAAGACTCTCCACCAAGCTATGCAAGCGCTCGAGATGACAGAAGGCGATGCTGATGACGGAAATGATACACCGACGGAGCGCCGCGCGGACGGCCGAGATATCTCGCGTCTTGGGTTTGTGAGTTCGCACTTCATTGATGATGGCATTCCAGACGAGTGTCTCGACGAAATTATTCGACAATGTTTTTCGACGGAGGGAGGCGAAGATGCCAAATGCACCAGAAGATGGCTCTGCGTTGATGGCGTGCTAGATTCTACTCGAATTGAAGCTCTGCAGTTCAGTCGTCGTGTCAAAGTGGTGGAGAAGGTGTCCCAACTGCTTTCCACCGAGTACCCACGCACTATATTCGAGACTACAAGTCTGTTGTCGGCGTCGCCGGCGCTTCTCATCGAGATACGGATACTCCACATTCCGCAGATGCATACGCAAGCTGATCTCCTGGCGAGCTGGCGCAGCCAGTGGGCGAAAAGGTTACCGTTTCCCGAGGACTCTAAGGGCTACGAGAACGTCGAGCGAGTATTTCACTTGGTCGAAGCCTTTATGGAAGGACCTGTACGAGCTTTCATTTGCGCCGAAGAAACTGAATCAGTGACCACGGGAAGTTCAAGCCATAGCAACGCAGTTCCGGCGTATTTTGGCATGCTACCGGTGCAGCATTTGACCCAGACATACTTGCAATTGGTAGCAAGTTCGTGCTTCGCGTTTCGATCCCAGCTGGAGGAGCTCTCCGCAGCACAAATATCGCGTCTCGTCGCGTTCTGCGCCATATGGGGGTTCACAGGGCATTTGAGCGAGTTCTACCGACAGAAGTTCGATCAAATGATTCGTCCTTACTTAAAGCAAATGGGCGAGATGAAGCTTGGTGGCGATGTCCAGGGAGATCTGTTTGACAGCGAACACCTCGGTAACCGGTTTTGGGAGAGTATCCAGCTCCCTCTTCGCGGTGAATCCCCTGCATACCTATTGATGAAAGACCAGATCAAGTCGACTGCGAATCGTGTGATACATGATTCCATGATGGGGAACCGCATCCTGGTGCTTTCAAACGGTGCGACATCGCTTGTTCGGGTATTGAGACTCCTGCTTCGTTCAAGCCACTCGTTCATGCTCGTTGGTCCGAAAGGAAGTGGAAAGAGCTCGCTGCTGCGTCTGCTCTGGTTGATGAACGATCAGGATCAAACCTCGGAGGCTATGATCGACGCATCATTGGACCATCGCTTCGCGCCGGACGCTCTCAATTGGCAGTCCAAGCCGCGACCGTGGTTCGAGTATCCGAATACACATCCAGCCGACACTCGCCAGCACCGCAGCCGAGCGAAAGATGAATCACTTCTTTTTGCGTACCACAGTGCTGGGGCGCCGAAGTTCGTGTTCCTCGATGACGTTGGCATGTCTTGCGATTCAGGCACTGGCAGTGCGCAAGTTTATGGCGTCGATGAATTTGTTCGTATGACAATCGATCATCAGGTTGCAGTCAACTGGACACAGCGGCGCATGCTACCAATATCCAAGAACTTTGCAGCATCGATGGTCACTCACAAGCCCGCGCTTCCAAGAGTTCGAGTGTCCGAGCAAAGTGAGAGGCTAATGCGGCACTTTTGCGTGTTCGGAATGCCCGCGCCCGACCGCCAGCATCTGCAAGGAATCTTCCGTGAAGCCTACGCCGACTTCTTCATGGGCCCGACGGCAAAAGTCTCCCCGAATGAGATTGTTTTCGTGCCTCGCGCGGTGCCTCACAGCGAGCGCGTGCTCTCGATGTCCGAAGTCGTGCTTCGAGCCTGTGTTGACCTCACCATTGACGTGTTTACCGTGCAGCAAACAACTGATTCATTCCAGCTCATCGAAGGGTTCCGCTTCAATTTGCATCATCTTGACGCGCTACTGCGCCGAAGCCTTTCCTTCACGCGTCTCGGATCTACATCGGGCAATAGTGACGGTGCCCGCGACAGTGGTGCAACGCTTTTATCGCTGGGGAAGGTCCACCAGTGCTGGGTGAGTTCTGTCCGAGAGCTCTTCCTCGAGGCGTGCTTGCATCGGGCTCCCAAACCACCCGCTGAAGAAACTCCACCTACGTTGGGTATAGACGAGGTGAAAAAGGTCGTTCAGGCCACGAAAATGGCAAGCGAGAAGCATTTCAGCGTCCCCATTCGGGACGAAGCTCACGCTGCGCTGGTGACCGATATCGTCTACGGATCGTACCGCTATTTGATCACTCGAGCGGGGACATCGTGTGTCAACTCTGTCATGCTCGAAGAACTATTGACCAGTAACGCAAGCGCGAGTTCTTCATCGGGGGGACGACGCAAAGCCATTTCTGAAGCGACCACGGGCGAAGGAGTTGGGTCTATCATCGCCAGAGACGAGTATGCCATCAACGTCGCTCGTGGGCTCGTGTTCGAGCATGTGAACAGTCACCTGAGTCAAGATGAGGACGGGTCTACGGCATTTAGTGCTGCCACTCGCTTAGCGTTGCGTCTTCACATGAGTTCGACTATCGGGCTACATCAGGTACTGCACATGCTGCAGGCCGTCGACCTTAGCGCGAACGTGCTCGTCGACGACCAGCTCACTTCAAATCATCGTAACGTCATCCGCCTGGCATTCAAGATGGAAAAATTCGAGGTCGTCGAGCTGGTGAATCTGGCCCCGGGGGAACATTCTCGCGTGATAGAGAGTGCGCTGATATCTGCCGCATCTGGGAGCAAGCGAATCGCATTATGGATCGACGTGGAAACAGCAAATCAAACAACCAGCATCAGAGAGACGATCGTGGCCGCTTGCAGTGGGAGGGCGATTCCAGTGCTGTACGAGTCAGATCGGTTACGGCACAGATTGGTGAGCGCTTGCGTCCAAGATCAGCAAACGATCCGCCTCCTCTCCGATGAGGACATCACGATCCATTTCCGAGGTGCTATCAAACACAATCTGAGGCTCTGCGTTTTCTCGAATGGTAAGCCGGCCAGCTCGAATTGCCTAGTCGAGCTGATGCGAGGCAGTGCCGCCTTCCAGTGGGTTTCCTTCGCGAGGATTGGGGACGATTCTTCACGCTACAGAGGTGAAGTCCTCAGGCGCGCAGTCGAAGAGATGTGCGATCTGCGTGTGTCCTCGACATCTCGAGAGGTATCCTCAAACGCCCTGAGCAATCCCGTGTGGCGGTATCTGCATTCAAAAAGTGACGAAGTCTTTGGACCGCCAGCCCCAGATCGGAACGAGGACGCATTTATCTCCTTTGTGACAAACTGTGTCGCTGACTACAAGCGACGAGAGAGTGACGTGGCCGCGAGGATCACGGAGAGAACGTCGGCGGTGGAAAGACTGCGAGCCGTTCAGGACCGTATTCCGCGACTAGATCGCCAGGTGAAATCGTTGATAGCCCGATCAGATCAACTCAACCATTGGCACAATGAGCTACTCATCCCACTTGAAGAGCTCACAGAAGAGCTCCGTGAACGCGTTCATGATCTGAATGAGCAAGAGGCGGAGCTCGCTGGCGACGAGCTGCGTGCTCTCCAGCGAAGAATGCAGAAGCTCGAAGCTCAAGTGTGGGCTCACAAAGCGGCAATTTGCGAGTACGATTTGGCGCGTACGGAAATCGCATATCGACAGCGAGAACTAATCGATGAGATGCGCCATTGGGAGAAGTACGAGGGGGCTCGCCAGACGATCGAGGCGAGATTCGCTGACGAGCTCAGGATGCTTCAAGCTCGGAAGGATCCCGTATGGCTGGTGCAACGTAGCTGTAAGGCGACCAGCCGCATGTACCGCACAAGCGAGAGCGACACGCAAGGGGAGTCATCGCCGCCGCTTGTGAGTGATGCTGACGACAGTGTGTGTCAACTGTGGCGAGCTCGATTTCCCTTTCTGGCCGAGTCAAATGCGGATCACACATTGCTGTCTATCGACTCGGTCTGCGATCGCATTCCTCTGATTGTTGATAGCAGTGGACTCTGCCAATACATCCTCGTCCACATCTTCAGCAACGCGCCATGGTTTTCCGACGCGAACGACGAACACGAGCGTCATGAGGCCGTAGGCGTCACCTTCGGAGGAGCTATCGCACCTGTGGTGATCCAGTGCGACGGCAGTGACAAGATGTGGCAGAAGTTACTTGATGCTGCTCAGAAAGAGATCCCAACGCTTCTGGTTGGCGTGAAAGCAGAGCTGATACACCCACTCACGATATTCGCTCGTCAGCACAGCAAGAAAGAGAGATCCAACATCCTTCGGCAGCTGACACAAGAAGCGTATCGCTTTCAGTTGAAGCGCTCGAGCCAGCAAAAAACGTCAATTCTCACGAGCGATATCGTCATGTCGGTTATATCCAAGGAGTCAGCACCAGGCAAAACCAGCACATTGTCCGACGTGTGGGCGACCGGGATCAAGCCAAGTGGCACTGCGGCAGGTAATGGCGCAACTGCAACGAGGCGCAAAACGATAATTGAAGCGATGGGCTCCCCGACTCGCCGTGCATCTATCGTCTTAGCTGGGGAGAAGGATGTCGTCGCAGCGCCAAAAGGACTGGGTTTCCAACTGTACGCCGTGACGCAGCAGGGTGTCGACGCCAAGATCGTGGCGCAGAGTGGTTCGTTCACGCTGTTTCGTACCGACTGGGATTCACGCAGTGTCGAGTCATTCTATAACGAAAGCTGGATCCGACGAGTTGACAAGAAGCTGCACAAAGAGCTCATGGACGCACGGCGAGTCAAAGTGGATGGCGCATATCGTGTCTCGCAAGCAGAAGCCGTGATGTGGCCCCTTGTGCAATCCCACGATTGTTTGGAGCGAGCTGGTCGCGAGGCCTTCATGCACCATCTCGAAGAGCTAACGCAAGAGTACACGCGATATCGATCCCACGTAGCCACGGCACAGACTCAGCTGGTCGAAATTGACGGGCGTCGCAGAGGGTGCTCTTCAGTCGGAGGTCTCGTTGCGCTTGTCGCTCACGCAGCGATGCAACTCACGACGACTGTGGCGCCTCGGAGCAGCATATACGCACGCAGCTACCGGTTCTATGAACAAATCCTGGACACGACGGCAATCGCTCTTCTCAAGCACGCACAAGCGTCACAGCTGCTGTCTACTCGCAGTTCACCAGGTGAGGAGTATGCAGATTTGGTGGCGAGTCGAGTATTTCAAACGGTGCTGGTGGGACTCATGTCATCCGCCCACCGTCGAATTTTCGCGATGACTGTGGCTAGCAACTGGCCCGACTTGTCACCGCCGCAACGCGTGGCCACGCCAATTGCCTCACCAATTGTGGCGTGGTTACGGCGAGAGGGTCTCGCGCGTTGGTGTCGCCAACTCGAGAATCAGCGATTGCCAAGCAACCACTGGGATTCCAGCGATTCAGCCGACGGTGGGGAGAATGGTGGTGCGACCTCCTCGACTGAGTTGAACGCTTCACCGTCTCATGGAGCCATGCCTGCGACAACATGCCTCTCTTTGGTGGAGAGGCTACGCCGCAAAGTTCGCGTGTGCGCGCTCATCTTTGAGCAGGTCGCAGGTTCTCGAGACAAAACGACTCGATGGGAGACTGATTCATCCAATGGCTCTATCAGATCTCCATCTTCTAGGTCAGCACGGCTTAGTGTCCTGGCACCAGCGCCAAGGCAGACAGCTCTTCAAGATGCCCAGCCACCGAGCGTGGATCCACGATCAAGAGCAGTCGACGAAGCGCACGCTGCCTTCCGTCTCGTCGCGCGCGCCCTGAAAACGCTCTGGTGTGAGTGGAAGCTGGCGAGGGAGGACCAGCGGGGCGAGCTGCAACATGCGATCACGACATTCTGTGCAGACTCACGAGCGACCTGTATCGTTTCCAGCGGCCAGCAGAGAAGACGCCAGTCCGCGACGGATTTGACGCTCGCCTCGTCGAGTGTCACACAAGTACTCTCTCTGCGGGCGGTCGCCGCCTTCCATCTTGGCCTCGACAAAGAAGCTGGTTCTACCACATTTACATTTGAGCAACATCTCGGTGTCGCAATGCTCGCGAAGGTGTACTTCCCTCAGCTCTTCGCGAGTCAATGGGATGCATGCACGGCGGCGCGAGGACCCGCGGTGTCCATTCCAGGCTCGCAGTTGCAGACGACGCCAACGTCGCGAATTCTCCTCGGTCTTGCCAGTCGGTCGAGGGATGCCCAGGACGCCGAGTCAGCGCTTCAGCTGCCTCCGACTATTGATGTAGCGTGGAGACGTGATGATCTCGTTCATCTTCCCACGCGTGTGCTCACGTTTGAGCGGCCACTGGAGCAAACGGCGGTGGAGGTTCTGCTGCTACGAGCGAGAGATCCGGCGAGTTCGTCACCCCTGCGCGTTTTTACCATCGTCGCCTTTAGAGAGAGCGAGTCACGACTGCGCGTCCAGCTCACGGCGGCTGTCACGAACAAGGAACGTTTCGCGGTGGAGATTTCGCAGGCCGACCAGTTTGATTCTGTCATCGCGTTGGTCTCGCAGGTGGTGAACCAGCACGCGCTGCTGTGCATCCCCGAGTGGTATGTGTTGTGTGACTCAACCGTGAGCGAACGACTTGATAGTCCAGTTGCGGGCTATCTGTACTACCATGCCGTGATGCAAGCCACCGAGCCGCTGAGTGTTCGATCCCAGCTCGCTCAGTGGCTGTCGCAGAATGCAGGCCTCGGTGAACAGGATGCATCATCAGTGGCAAGCGGACTGTTAACATCCGCTCGCGGCGAGCAGACACTCGCGTCACACCGATCGCTTTCCAACACGGTGGAGGCGTTAGTGGGTCGCCTCAAGGCTATCGCGAACTCGGGTGAAAGCGCCGCGCGTCAGCGGCAGCTCAAGCAGTTTGTCGTTAACGAGTTCGCGCTGGATGCGGCTGAATCTCGTGAGCCCCGTGGGTCTTCGACGCATGCCAACGATAAAGACGCTCACCGTGCCAAGGTGTCGCTCGAGTTTATCGCGGATCTGATCCTTTTACCGCGGCAGACTTCAGCCATACCAGCAGAAGCCGACGCTGGCCTCTCGTACGTGTCTGACGCTGATGCAGTCACGCTGCCAAGCCTTCCAGAAGCAGTGTCGACGCTTGCGAAGCAGCTGGACGCGCTCTGCACTGCCCTCTGTCCGCTCTTCTCACATCCTGTAAGTGAACGACGGCAGCAGGCGATGGCTTCCCAAGGTGTCGCGGCGTGGTGGATGTCGACCCTCGAGCGTGAACACAACGACACTATCAATTGTACGCGATCATTATGCAGACTTCTGCTAGAGGGAGATGCAGATCCAGCTGAGAGACCCGCCGCACAGCGAGCTGCCTTGGTTCGGAACGGACTCGTGCCTGTCGACTGGATCATGGAGACCTTCCCAATCCTCAGTTCCGCGTGTTTCTCCAACGTCGTCAGCGTCCCTCAAGTACTCGTCCTCGTGCTCTCGCGATTGGGTTTTTTACTGCAGTGCATGGATCGAGACCAACGATCGATACTCCATGTATCGCTGCTGAGCGACCCAAAGACTGTACTAAAAAGTCTGCAGCATCGCTGTGCTGCGACCATGCGGTGTGACGCGTCAGAGCTCGAGTTCGTGCTGGAGCTCGCTGTCAAGCACACTAATGATGCCGAACGAACGGGCGAGACGAAAGGTACAGCGTCGGCTCAAGTTGAACATAAACGCGAGCGAAGACACGCGCGACGAGGATCTGTGCAGAAAGTCACCAGGCTTCCAGTGGATGCCGAGGCGGCGTGTGTCGCGGTCGATGACGACGGTCAGCCCTGCGGGATTCAAATCGAAGGCCTCGTGGCAGCCGAGCGAGTCACCACTACGTCCCCACAGGCTGACTACGTCTACCTGCACCAGCTTCCTGCGTGCCGACTGAAGTGCCAGCGTCGAGAACCAAGCAAACCCACCGAGACCACAGCGAGCGACACCGACCGAGTCACGTCTTCGAGACCGGTCACCGTCGAGAATCTAGTCCACACGTTCCTCAAGCAAGAGGGTATCGCTCTCACGACGATCGTGTCGACGTCGGCCTTTCAGACGCTCCCAGACAGCTTCTGGCGTGTTGCTTCATGCCCAGGCTACCAGAGCAGCGACGGAGTCGAGGACTCAAGTATCATTCTCCGTCGCGTGGTGTTCAGTTCTTCTCTGCTGGCCGCCTTACCCAGCCTCTCTCGCCAACGCGGAGACCGCGAGACCTCGACAATCGTTCTGGCTGTGCCCGTCTTCTGCGCGGACGACGACGACCATGCCGTATGAAGGAATGACATAATGGATGCATTTCATCATCCATCAGTTCAACCGTACTTAGCAGCGGTGCCCTGAAGTAACGGCAACTTCCACGCCCTTTCGCGTCCCCTCATTGAAGAAGTCCAGCGGCGCCAAGAAGGCACGCCCACAGCCAGGGGAGCAACCACGACGGCGACAACTGCAGCACACGGTGGAGCAGCCATGGCGGACGATGGCGAGGATGCCGAGGCCCGCAACAACGACCAGACCGAGGCCCCACCGCGCGACGTAAGTTCCTTGGGTGTTGCAGGAGTGAAGACGGTCTCACATATGCGAATGCGGTCTACAACACAGGACGTGGCTGTGACGCTCATGGGCAACGTGCTGGAGAAGCTGCGCATCCTAAACTACGAGCGCGAGCTCAGCAAGAAGAAGAGCTTCACGCCGTTCACGGAGACCCAGTTCGCGTACCTCACGACCAACGCCAGGTTCAGACACGGCCTTTCCCCCAGGCGCGAAGGGCGTTGTACTGATTGGTGTCCTCTGGTAGTGCGCAGTTCAAGACGTTCCTCGAGCTCGTGCTGTTCCTGATGAAGCTGTGTAACCAGGACTTTGCCGTGGACAAGTACGACGACCCGAACTCGAGCGTGAACAAGCTCATTCTCGCGCTCAAGGTCATGGGCTTCCCGCTCGACTTCCCAGCCTCCAAGCTCAAGCTCGGGTACGGTGAGGCCGTGTGTGCCGCGCTCGATTTCATCTGTGACAAGGCGCTAAGCTCACGCAGCTTCAATTGGACGCGGCCGACGTACCCGAAGGAGGACTTTGCCGACGAGGCCGAGGCCGACGACGACGCCGAGATCGACGCGAACGATGACACGCCGGTGCCTGGTGCGGGCGAGGACGAGGACGAGGAGATGTACAGCGATATTGTGCGCAGCACCAAGGGCGGCGAGAGCTCGGCGCTGGAGGAGAGTTACCAGCAGATGATCATCAGCGAGGTGGATCCGCTGCTGTGGAAGACCGAGCTCGAGCGCGTCGGGCCGCGGCTCAAAGTCTCGGTGAAGGAGGACGACGGTAAGGAGTGGCACACACACATTGACCGCACGCGCAAGCACGAGACGATCATGAAGGGGCTGCTGCCCAGGGCCAACACGCAGCTCAAGCTGATCGCGGCGCAGCTGAGCGAGACCATCGAGCGCATGAACGCCAAGGAGAAGCAGGTCAACAACCAGTACGAGTCGCTCTGCAACGAGTTCCACGCGCTCAAGGACAAGCTCCAGGCCATCACGGACAAGTGCAAGGAGGACTCGGACAAGGTCACGGTCATGAGCAACGAGCACGCCGGGATCACCGAACAGCTGCGCGACACCAAGAGCGTGATGGACGACCGCGGCAGCAAGATGACCGACACGTCGCCGCTCGTCGCGATCAAAGACGCGCTCAAGACGCTCAGCGCCGAGATCAAGAACTTTGAGCTGCGCATCGGTGTCGTCGGGTGCGTCGCGCGTGGCGTTCGTGCGGTCGCGGTGGTGGAGATGGTGAGACTGACGCATGGTTTTCTCACAGACACACGCTGCTGCAGGCCAAGGCGAGGCAGTCGGCGTCCGGGCTGCGGCGAAAAGGTGGCGACTACCAGGACCCAGAGTACGACCAGAGCGACGAGGATTCGAGCTGATCCGATTCGCACCGTCGTATGTGGAATTGCATCTTCCCCCCTTCTCTTTCCCCTTTCGCTTTCGCTTCCATCCGCTCGTTCTCCATCACTCACCGCTTCACCCCACCACAGCCACAGCCACACACACACACACACAAGGCAAACGACGAGAGAAGCGCTCCATTGGGTAAGAAGAGATAAGGAGTTTAATATTTTGTCGCCATTAAGTAAACGCGAACTTCCACAGACACCACACGCGGCCCACTCTCAAGTTTGACGAGGCAGCACCTCCACGGACGACGCCCCGCTCACGCCGACGCGACCGGCGTCTGCTGCTGCTGCTGCTGCTGCTGCTGCTGGTGGTGGTGGTGCTGCTGGGCGGGAGAGACCACGTCCTGGTCGTCCTCATCGTCGTAGGCGGCGCCCTCTTCGTCCGACGACTCGTCCAGGTCGCCACCGAGCTCCGGGTCGGGCCCGAGGTCGTCGTCGTCGCCGGCCGCGTCGCCGCCGGCTTTCCTTAAATACTTGCGCGCCTTCCACAGCCGGCAGTGCGACTTCCACCGGATCTTGACGGCGTCCTCGGTGCGGCCCGGCAGCATGGCCGCGATGACCGACCACCGGTTGCCGAGCCGCGCCTGGGCCTCGAGGATGATGCGGTCTTCCTCGGGCGAGTACGCGCCGCGCACAATGTTGGGGTCGAGGTGGTTGTGCCAGCGCTCGCGGCACTGCTTGGACGTGCGGCCCGGGATCTTGGCGGCGACCTCGCCCCAGTTCTTGTTGCCGCCCGCGACGAGCCGCTTGAGCAGCTCGTCCTCGTGGGGCGACCAGTGGCCCTTGACGAGCCCGGGCGCGAGCACCTTGGTCCAGCGCTGGAGACACTGCGTGTGGTTGCGGCCCGCGACCTGCGCGGCGATGGCCTTCCAGTTCTTCTCCTTGTGGTTCTCCACGGCCTTGCGCAGCGCGTCGTCCTCCTCCTTGGTCCAGCGGCGCGGGTTGGCCTTGCGCGTCGGGTGCGTGCGCTCGAGCGCCGCGAGCGACTTGGCGATGGGCAGCGCGAGGTTGGCGCCGTGGTTCACGGCGGCCTCGACGAGCTGCTTGGACGTGATACTCTTGCGCTTGACCGGCGAGGCCTGGCCGTTTGTGCGCGGCGACGGGCGGTAGAGGTTGGTCACGGGCGTGAGCGACGGGCGCCCGGCGTCCGCGGTCGCTGCCGCGGCCACCGCGGCGGACGACGACGCCGACGACGAGGACGACGAGATCATCGAGGCCGACGAGGACGCCGAGTCGCCACCATTGTTGGTGCCCATCAGCGGGTGGACCGACGGCGTGGACGTCATCGTGGGCGTCGCGAGGCTCTTCCAGTCGACAAACGGCGCGAGGTTCTGCCCGTGGGGCGTGAGCATGGGCGTGCCCAGCGGCGTGCCGCCCGTGACCATGGGGCTCGTGACAAACCCCAAAAAGTCGTTCTTGGACGGATCGTAGGGCGTCGCGATGGGCGCGAGCAGGCCGCGCGCGAAAATGCTGGGCAGCGAGCCGGGCGTGCCCAGCGGGCTGTGGACGCCGTGCTGGTGCGCGTGCGGCGCCGACACGAAGAGCCCCGCGGGCCCGCTCGCCGCATACGCCGCGAGATCGGGCGGCGCCTGCGGCGCGAAGATGGAGAGCGTGGCGTGCGACGGTGACAGCGACGGCAGCGAGTGCATGGCGCTGTACGGCACGGACGACGGGATGGCCGAGCGGTCGCGACCGGCCGTGGGCGTGGCCGACGGCGGCGCCTGCGTCTGCGGGTGAGTCGGCGGCATGGCGAGCGCCGGGAGGCTCGTCGACACGGGGCGCGGCGACGGCAGCGGGCCGCCAGCGGCCGCCACGGCCGCGACGGCGGCCGCGGCCGCGGCTGCGACCGACGCGGACGCCGTGGAGCTGAGCCGCAGGCCCGTGAGCGCCTGCGCGGCCTCGTTCTCGTGGAGCGACGCGCGCGGATCGGCGTCGTCCACGTCGCCGTCGACCGACTCCATGTCGGCGTCCTGGTTGCTGGGCGTGGTGGCGTTGTTGTTGTTGTTGGTGGTGGCGTCGTCCGAAGTGTTGGCGCTCTCAATAGTGGGTGTCAAGTTGGACGAGGCCGAGGAAATGCGGCGCGTGCGCGTGATCTCGGCCGCGGCGCCCGAGTTGTTGGCCGAGTCGACGGCGCGCGAGGCAGCGTCGCGCAAGGTGGAGAGCACGCCCGCGTCGCCGACAAACATGCGTTGCAGCTGCACCATGACGCCGTCGACGTCGGCGGACCGCAGCGCGTCGACGAACGACGAGAGCTGCTCGAGCCGCGCGCGCGAGTCCTCCATCGTAAGGCTCGTGGACTTGGGAAGAGTGGGATCCAGCAGCGCGCGGTCCAGCAGCGAGTGACTCAAGTCCAACGCCGTCGCTACAAAGGGCAAAGCAACAACACCACAAAATCGCCACCACAATCCAGTTAGCCACCACCACCACCACCACCAACGATCCGTTTGTGTTGTATATTGTTGTACGCACCGATGCGCTCGAGCGTGGCCTCGGTGTGTAGACTCTCGGCGTCGTCGGCCGCCGCGGAGGCGCCGCCCTCTCCCGTGAGGTTGATCGGCAACGGCGCATCGCTGGTCTTGCGCTTCTTGCTCTTCATGGCCGCGGCCGCGGCCGCCGCCACCGCGAGCGGCGTGTCGGATGCCGGGGGCGAGCTGTTCGCACCCATTTGGTTTCGTTGGTTCGCCAACTGTTGGCGAAGGAGGAGAACGCGCGCTTCAACGTCGGGGCGTCGCGCGGTCGTTAGGTGGCTGTCGCGCGGTCGTGGAAAGCGTGCTTGCGGTGGGAGGGAGGGAGAATAATAGAGAGACCGACCCGACGATAGATAGACCTCTGGTGCGTTGCTGTGCTGAATACGTAGCTACGGGTCTAAAGACACGAAGGGAGGAGGAGGGCAGGCGTGGGTGGCGGTCTGACTGACGGGCGGCCGTTGGGGAGGAGCACCAGCGGCTGAGCCGTTCAGATAGACTTCTGGATTCGAACAATTTCACCACCACCACTGCAGACAGAAAGACCAGACGGCAGCGGCGCAGATGGCAGGGGCCTCGATCTTTAGACTCGGGCACAACCTTCCTCCTTCCGACTTTCTGTCTCGAAGAAAATTTGGACTGAAATCTTGGCCAGCAGAACCACCCACGCACTCGACCAGTACGCCAAGTATACTCAAATCAAGATCAAGGGCGACTGGACACTTGGGACAGCATCAAAAAGGGGTAGGGGTTCGCGAGGTTTCCTTCTTCCTCCCTGAGTCCCTCGGCCGAGTGGACTGGACGGGGCTGCCGGTTTCCATTCAACTGACTTTGGTCTAAAAAAGATCACACTCACGCGTGCTGAAGAAGCCTCACGAGTCACCGCAGCACCCAACGCCAGTGCAGAGCGAGGGTCTCAGAATCATCCCAATCGAGAATGCGACCGCGGTGTGTTGGGCAACATGCCGAAAGGGGTTCTCGTTTCTGGGGGGGGAAATCATAGACCGCGCAGATAGACCGTTGTTCTTCGCCATTCACCACGGCGAGCGGTGGAGTCATGATGCAAACATTCCTTTCGCACCGACCGTCTGGTCCCAAGTTGATGTTTCCCCCAGGTCTCCCGGTACAGTACCGTAAAAGTCCCGCGAACCGTGCATCCAGTCAGGGCGTTCCAGAAAGGAGACCATCACTCTTCACGCTAACCGGCCTTGGGACACCCAACGAAATCTGTTTTCCGAGTCGGAATTTCCGACTCGTCGGTGGCTTCCATTTTTAGGAAGGGGGGGGGGGTCAGTTC